>CAWUFW010021115.1:0-130265 GCA_963921515.1 Calotriton arnoldi | reverse complement strand
TTGACGAATGTTCCTGAAATTGTAAAAAAGAAAGTCAATCCAGGTCAGCTCCTATCCTGAAAGTTTGGGGGTGATTCGTCAAGCGGGGGCTGAGAAAAAAGGGGGGTCCCAAAACTCGTTTTCTCGTTGTTAATTTCCATAGGAAATTTTGCGACGAGCTACAGCCCGAACAGCTGAACGGAATTACCCCAAATTTGGCAAAAAGGTAGAGCTTGGTTCAGAAAGCGACCTTTTTTTTAAATGGTGTAAATCCGTTGAGTAGTTTTTGAGAAATTCAAAAAATAAGAGTTATAAAATCAATTTCCCATTGGAAACTTTTGCAAGGCTACAGCCGAAACTACTGAACGGAATTACTCCAAATTTGGCAGAAAGGTAGTGCTTGGGTCAGAAAGCGACCTTTTTAAAAAAGGTTTAAATCCGTTCAGTAGTTGCTGAGAAATTAGAAAAATAAAAGTTTCAATATCTGGGCGGAGCCTAAGTCGCGTGCGCGAGCTTCACTGTGATTGGCTGCTAGTAGTCCAAACCAGGAAGTGTTGGCAGCCATCTTGTGGCTCGGTAGAAGCGAGTCACCCAAAAACGGAGAAACAAAGGTATAAAACAAGAGAAGGGGGCTGGGTAGAAAAACCCTTACCCCCTAGGCCTGCTCAGGGGGTCCCAGAAGGACCCCAAGGGCCAAAAAAAATCATTTTTTTTCTTAAATACAAAATCGGCAAAAATTTGCGCTGGGGTCATGGGTTCTCGCGTTTCATTTTAATGAGGCCCTTGGGTGGGCTAGGTTCCGGGGGTATTTCTTAAAAAATAATAGCAGGGGCTCGCAGGCATTGCGGGGGTGCGCTGGGGTCCACGCAGCCCAGGGGCTTCACTCATGTTCGGAGGGGGTTGCGCGGCCCCCCTTCTGGAGCCTTCATTGTGCTTGTAACTTTGGCGTCGTTTGACGAATCTTTATGAAATTATCGAAAAAGTTTCTCTTTTTTTGATTAGCTCTTATATTGAAAGTTTGGGGGTGAATGGTGTAGGAGGGGCTGAGAAAAAAGAGGGTCCTAAAACATGTTTGCTGCATGCAATTTCCATATGAAACTTTACAGAAGACTACAGGTGAAACTGCTGAAGGGAATTACACCAAATTTGGCAGGGAGAAAGGTGATGGTCCAGAAAGCACGCTTTTGTTTAAATGGTGTAAATCCGTTCAGTAGTTTTTGAGAAATATCAAATTTTACCGATATTTGAGAATTCTGACATGTGATTGGCTGAGGGGTTACAAGAACCAGCTTGCGGCTTATTGGCTGTGAATGGTTGAAACCAGGAAGTGTTGCCAGCCATTTTGTGATTTACTCCGTCAGCTCGCATCTCTCCATGTAGAAGCCATCGGGTTCGTAGTTTTACCTCTGCGAGGCAACACTGGCATCTGTGTCTGTGTGAGATATGCCTTTCACACTGCCTCTCTTCATATCACCAGGTCGCGGCTATGCCTTTAGAAGGCCGTCCGTCGGCTCGGAGCTCTGTGAGTCAGTCTGTCGGTACGATCCCCTACACTACCCAAAGACTACCCAAACACCACTGCACTGTCGTAAACTCTAAAACACTACCCCCAGCACGATCCCCTACACTACCCAAACACCACTGCACTACCCTAAACCCTAAATCTACCCCCAGCACGACCCCCTACCCAAACACCACTGCCCTACCCTAAACCCTAAAATACTACCCCTAGCACAACCCCCTACACTACCCAAACACCACTGCATTGTCGTAAACCCTAAAACACTACTCCCAGCATGACCCCCTACACTACCCAAACACCACTGCACTGCCGTAAACCCTAAAACACTACTCCCAGCAAGACCCCCTACACTACACAAACACCACTGCACTACCCTAAACCCCAAAACAGTACTCCCAGCATGACCCCTTACACTACCCAAACATTACTGCATTGTCGTAAACTCTAAAACACTACCTCCAGCACGATTCTTAAACTACCCAAATACCACTGCACTACCTTAAACCCTAAAACGCTACCTCTAGCACGAACCCCCTACAGTACACAAACACCACTGTAGTACCCTAAAGCATAAAACAGTACCAGTCCGTCAGTTCGCAGGTCTGCGTCTGCGAGCCGTCGTGTCCCTAGCTGTACATGTGCGAGCCAGTCCGTTAGGTGATAGGTGTGTCTCTGCTAGCAGGTCCGTTGGCCCGTTGGTGTCCCCTTGTGAGTTAGACCCGATCTTTCCCTCTGCGAGCCAGCACGCTGGTGTGCGTTTGCGAGCCGACGGCCCGTAGCTCTCCCTGTGCGAGCTGAGCCGACGGGCCGCAGCTCTCCCTCTGTGAGCCTGCCTGACGGTCCGCAGGTCTCCCTGTGCTAGCCGGATCGCAGCTGTCACTCTGCGAACCGATATTGGGAATATAAGGCGGCTCTAAAAAGAGCCCTTGTGTTTATTAGTTGGAGCTACATATAAGTGCGGATGCACAGCTTCAGGTTATTCAGAAAAACTCAATTTCCCTGATCTGTAAAGTGTACTCCATCACTTCTGTAGATATCAGCCATATCAAAACGTATGTTGTTGTTGTAGATCGACCCCATTCTATGGTCTCTGAGGTATGCAGACACAGCTTTGTTGACATTCTTCCTAGATTTTTCAATCTGAGGACAAAATTGGTTTGACCATTTCCACTTCTGTCTTTGGCATATATTGGAATATACAAAGACAGTTTGAGGCAAAAGCAACATCAATTGTCGAAAGGTGTCTTTCATTAGCATTTCCAAACCTACACCAGTCAATGTGCCTAGGTCGTTTCCACCATAGTGCACAATCATGAGGTCAGGGTGTTGGAGATGCAAACAGGTTTTAACCAAAGGCAACAATTGGTGCCACTTCAATCCTCTCTGTCCAAACCATTTAATGTCCACATTTTGTAAATCTAGGTCTAAGGCAATACGTCTCTGTTCTGCATACCTCTTGCACCAGAAAACATAGCTATGTCCTACGATCCACACTAGCATTTTGAAGGTATGGCTGGGAAGTATGGATAGATGTCTGTAGCTCATGCAGTCCGTTCGTAGAATAAGAGATATGTTTAAAGGTGGGGAGCTACTTTTTTTCTCATTCAAAACGATAACTGATTGGGAGATGAAAAGCATTGTTTTTTAAAAGTAGGGTGCACATTTGTTTTGTGGAAAAGCATCTTTGTGATTGGTTAAGAAAAAGCAGTTTAAACGTGGAGTACATATGATAGGATAAAATTTGGTCAACTCAACCACACCTGCTACTTGCATTTAGAAGGCACTGTTCGAACTTAAACAATCGTGAACTTTTAACCTGCATGTGCCGTTAAATGTTCGAGAAAATGTTGCAAAAAAATATTGTTAGGTTTAAAAAAATTGATGAACTTTTAACCTGTACGTGTTGTAGAATGTTCTAGAAAGTGTGTTGATAGAATACTTTGCACTTCTGACTTCTATGTGTCCTTGAATATTAAAAAAACTGTTTATATGGAAAATTCAAAAATAACCAATAGAGAGAAGTTTTGCAATCTAAAAGAATCAAGGAACTATTCTAATTTGTTCTTTACATGTATTTATTTGTGGAGTAACAAAATTACAGACACAACAGCACCAGGAAGAGGAACAAGCAGGGAGTGTGGGGACGGGGGGAGATGGGCACAATGGCACACATGCACAATTAAGTACAGCACAACTACAGACAAACCATGGCTAAAATGAAACACACCAACAAGGAGCACAAGTCACACAACCCGCCAACATCACACCACTGAACAAGCACAGAAGTGAAAACCACACTGGCTGAAAGGGAGAAGGGTGAACAATACCTCACATGAAGGGACATCTCACACAGAATGCAGCACACACAGTTAGGAAGCAGAGCACACCAACATCCAACACAATGTTGTCCAAACACAAACATTTGCACAATCTAACACAGGAGGACACAAATGCACTCGCCTGTGGCGGATAAACGTCCAAAAGCGTCAGTACGAAACAGGCACATGAGAACGCATAAGTACAAACCCACAGTCCGGATGGGGTAGCAATTCACGTATGGCAGGCAGCCAGAAAGTCCGTGACACACACATTGGCATACAAATGAAGACACAACACATTTGGAGACAAGTGAAAATGTGGAAACTTTATAATAAAAAGTGTGTGTCAGTACGGCCAAGAGTAGTGCCACGATATGCAGACAAATGCAGCAGCATGCCTGAATAAGGAACGTAGGAAAACGTCCATGTTCACCTCGGGGTAGTCCATCACCAACACACGTCAGTGTCAAGCAGCGTTGGTTGTCCGCGCCTCGGACATGAGTCGACACCAATGCAGCCATGTCCACTGTCGTCTTGGGACATGTGACCAGATGCACAATGTGCAATGATGCGGCGGGACACGTGCAATGTGGCACATCGAGTCGTGGTTGCAGGTACCTTGTCACTCGTCCATGAACGCGAGTGCAGCTGCGTAAGCCACTATCTCTAATGAGTGATGGTTGGCCACAATATTTGACATGTCGTCGACGTAATCCATCAGCTGACCGGGACAGATGTGCTGACTCCAACCACTGTACCCAATGTGCACCAAAGCAGAATCGGGAAGTGGGTCAATTTTCTCACTGCATACTACGACACGTGCAATCTCCCAGGCCCAGTTCCCAACATGCATGCCAAACATCCATGCATGCCATAAACGGGCATCACCATGACACTTCTGGTCGTGGGCCAACAGGGGGCACACACACCTGTCGTAATCCATGTCAGCTACGCACACGTTGGAGAGGCACACGTCCATGCACCACTCGGATAGGCACGTGCGACATTGCAATACAGGTTGAACGCAGGTGACATTCGCAATGCGGAAGCTCAGCCGGTAAGTGATCCGCAGTACTGCCAAAGGCAGTGCACCCAGGACATGCAGCAGACGTGCAAGGTGTAGGTGGACGTGAATGGAGTCGACCATGTGTTTGGGATGCCCTGCCATTGCGTCAGTGGCTCTGCTTGTAGCTGCACTGGCTTGCCGTGTGGCAGTCTTGTGGATGAAATGGCACAGCTTGGTGCAATGAGCCGTGTCTGTGTGCAATGGGTGCAGGGCAGGGGTGTGGTGGGAGTACGTCTGAAGGCCATTTCACGCACGCTAACTACGACGAAGGACTTTTGAGTGTGGGATGTGCACTCGATGTTCTCAAATCGGGCAGTGCGTAGTGTGGGAGACGGATGCAAATATTATCGTATCTGTCAGGGGGGCTGGCCACTTGCAAGTTCCTTCTCGGAGCAGCAGATGTGTTAGCGCAAGATAGCTCAGACAAAGAACCTTTCATCCCTACAGTAACTTCTCCAGCTGCATTCATACAGGATGTGTACAAAGGCCGGTCGTTGGTGTTGTGGGATATCTGCGACCCTGGTCATCATGGATGAGATGCCCAGCACGTGGCACATGGGCGAGTTCACTGTGTGTTACGTTGCCAAACAGCTGCTCCTCCCTCCCACGAGCCCCCACACTTTTGTGCGCTGCGCTGTTGTATCCCGTGCACTCCTACGGCACACCATTGTAATGCCTATTCGCGCATGTCCTGCGGCATTCCAATCACACCGTGACACTGCCGTTTGGAGGTGGTGCATGCCACTTTACATCGACTGCTGCGGCCCTTGTGGCGGCCACACCAGAACACAGAGACACACTTACCGCACTTCTTGCACACGGACATGTCCGAGACACCCCATTCCCCTTGCCGGATAGGCACACCCCTGCGCTGACCTGTGTATGCCAGACCAGCACACGCCGCTTGTGCATGCAGGAGGATGCGTGCGTAGCTGCATGTCCAGGCTCACTGCCAACGCTGAGGTGACATGGTAACGTCCGCTGAAGACAGCACACTGTGATGGTGCAGGGCCCGTGCCCATCATGCTAACACAATGACCACATGGAAACACTTGCTCAGATGCGGGTTCGGGGGGCGTTGGCGGTCCTGGGGTTGTTGCGATGAGTGTTGTGGCCCTCATGGGTATCCGTGTATCATGCTCATTGACTCTATGGCACCTGTAGGTGTTCCGGTGTGGCTCTTGGCTGTGTTCCCTTTCATGCTGCAGGTAGTCGTCCTGCTTAACTCCAGCAGAAAGCAGGTGTAAAATCCCTGGTGCTAACGCGGCTTATCGCCGGAATTTGTTTCGCATCGCAGTTTTTGCCTTTCGTTGTGATGTGGTTTTTTCGTGTACAGAAAAATAAACGAACTGGGCAGTGTATCCCGTCAAGATTCAGCACCTGACCCACTATTCCCAATCAATATAAATACAATGAGATTTCTTCAATGATTTTGTGTGTGCACTGTAAATGCACCCACTACCACAGTGCAATTCAATACAGGATTTTAGTATTTAGAATAAATCGCAAAGGTGCACCTTGTGTGTTTTTGCACGGGAACGCCTACTCTGCATCTCATTATCAGCACTATAATGCAACTAAAGTTGAGATAAATCTAACACACTATTCAGAAGCTGGTGCAAACTGCAGACATCACCAGTATTCCCGCGATAACTGCCCCACAATTTAACACCATTGTGGACACCACTAAATAACAGTAATAAGAACGAGAAAGAGTCACACAGCACTTAAGTAACAACCAAAAACATTATTGAACATTTTTTTTTTCAAAACTTTATTTTTCCGTACATATAGAGGATAAACTAAATTTAACAAACTGAACACAAAACAACAAGGCGGAAGACTCCTGTTGGGTCCATTAATGTCGACGACACAGCCTGGAAAATAAAGCACAAAATAAGGACGTGTGTAATGCGCATATCAAAGGAGTGAGACACAGAGAAAGAGAGAAGGAAAAAAAAGCCAGAGAGAAAAAGAGAGGGAAGGAAAGAAAGGGAGTGAGAAAGGGAGAGAGAGTGAGAGAGATAGACGGAAAGGAAGGAAGAGAGTGAGAGAGAGAGTGAAGAGAGGGAAGTGAGAGAGAGAGAGAGAGAGACACTGCCGCCCCTGCGCATACATGACCAAATAATTACCTGCTGCCACCGGAGTGTCTACCACTGGGCACTCTACGTGCCCGTGAAAGCTCCAGGGCCCAGTCCCGCCACTATGGCTTGGTGGACATTATGTGGACCCGCTCCGCGGCCCAGCAGATCCCACACATGTCGCTGAGTCCTGAGTCATCAATGGCGGAGACCACATGAGCTTTTGGTGCCGCTAACCCTGTGCAACGCAAGTCAGCGCCACGTGGTGGTAGGCTGCTGACGGCCATACAACTTAGGGTGCGACTAACCCTGTGCAACTCAAGTCCGCGCCACGTGGTGGTAGGCCCCTGATGGCCACATCAGCTTCGGGTGGCACTAACCCTGTGCAACTCAAGTCCGCGCCACGTGGTAGTAGGCCCCTGACGGCCACATCATCTTTGGGTGGCACTAACCCTGTGCAACTCAAGTCCGCGCCACATGGTGGTAGGCCCCTGACGGCCACATTAGCTTCGGGTGGCAGTAACCCTGTGCAACTCAAGTCTGCGCCACGTGGTAGTAGGCCCCTGACGGCCATACAGCTCAGGGTGCGACTAACCGTCTGCGCAAGTTTTCATGGACTCTTTATGATTGAGACCCGTGGAGCGTCCGCCATCCAGTCACCACCGGCAATAAAGGATGTGACGTTGTCGATCCATTATATTTGTGTGGTCACATGGCCTGTGACGCATGTGCCGGATGGGTGTGGTGTGTGTGCAAACCTGCCCTCAGGGAGTGGCCGTGACATGTTGACAACTAGACCACTGACCTGCACACCAACAGCGAGTACGCCTGCGACAGGTAACTATGTGGGGGGGGTGAAAACGTGTTTTCTCAATGGATTTTCCATAGGAAACTTTAGACAAGGCTACAGGTCAAACTGCTGAACGGAATTATGCCAAATTTGGTAGGGAGAAAGGGCTTGGTCCAGAAAGCGCGCTTTCTCGCATCGAGTGAAAATATAAAAGAAAGGTCCCGGGGGCAATTTAATATAGCGGAGCTCTGTGCGAGATAACCCTTTCATGCTCCCTCTGCCCAACATCACCACTTCGCAGCTATGCCGTTAGAAGCCAGTCAGTCGGCTCGCAGCTCTCTACCTTTGCGAGCTAGTACGCTGCTGTGCCTGTACCTCTGCGAGCTACTACACTGCTGTTCCTTTGGGAGCAGACGGCTCGTAGTACTGCGTCTGTGAGTCGAGCGGATGGGCCGCAGTTGTCCCTCTGCGAGCCTGGGTGCGAACTGTTCATAAGTCACACTACATAAGCATTGAAAAGCCATTTTGTGATTCAGTCCGTCAGCTGGCATTTGTCCGAGGCATTTCTGAAAACATACCGGAGTTCTTTCTGTGAAAGATACCCCTTTCACGCTGCCTCTCCCCACATCAGCAGGTAACGCACCCTCTTCCCACATTAGCAACATACCCCCAACCACCTTCTTGGGTCCGGAATTGTCCCTGTGCGGTTAGACAAACAAGAATCTTAGTCATGTATAGATTTACATATAAAACATTTTATTTAAACAAAACAAATCAAACTGAAGGGAGTCTGGTGCTGTGGTCGCTGCCACGGACTTGGGGTCACTGCCATTCAGGACTCAGGACACAGTTCCACATGTGGGATCAGCTTGTATTGAACAGGGTTAGTGGCACCACTGGTTGCGCCTTGTGTTGTACAGGGTTAGTGGCACCACCTGTAGCCGGCCTTGCATATGGAAATATGCCTCACTGATCGAAGGGAGTCTGGTGCTGTGGTCGCTGCCACAGACTTGGGGTCACTGCCATTCAGGACTCAGGACACAGTTGCACATGTGGGATTGGCTTGTGTTGAACAGGGTTAGTGGCACCACATGTCGCCGGCTTGTGTTGAACAGGGTTAGTGGCACCACGTGTCGCGGCTTGTGTTGAACAGGGTTAGTGGCACCACATGTCCAAAATTTGAATTGCGAGCTCTGCTGCCCGCAGTGTAGACTGCTAATGAGTGTTCGTTTGCACTTAAAGATGAATTTGGTGATTGTACTAAAGCTATAACTGATATAAAAAAAGTTCTTGAAGCAAGGATACTAAAAGGATATTATGTAGGTTTTAGGCCTGTGATAGTTACTTGCCTACTGGACTCTGTAATTAATGAATCAAGACTTAATTTTAATTGTGAGCCCTGATGACCGCAGTGTAGGCCAGAGGTAGCGGTCAGCAAGGGCCCATAGCCACATGGCGTTGAGTTGAGGTGCACTGTTAGTGGCACCAGAAGCATTGAGAATGTATGAGCCTATGATGCTGCTTGGTGCGGACGGGCCGCACTGGGAGCAATGTCTCTTGCCTACTGGACTGCGTCATCTGCAATCGCGACTGTATCTGAATTGTGAGCCCTGCTGACCGCAGTGTAGGCCAGAAGTAGCGGTGAGCAAGGGCCCACAGCCACGTGCATAGGTTGGTGGCCTCACCGGCCTGCGTAGTTCAGGTTCAGTGGCACCACGTGTTGCCGGCCTTCCATATGCAAATACGCCTCACTAATCGAAGGGAGTCTGGTGCTGTGGTCGCTGCCACGAAGTTGGGGTCACTGCCATTCAGGAGTCAGGACACAGTTCCACATGTGGGATTGGCTTGTGTTGAACAGGGCTAGTGGCACCACGTGTCGCCGGCTTTGCATATGGAAATATGCCTAACTGATCGAAGGGAGTCTGGTGCTGTGGTCGCTGCCACGGACTTGGGGTCACTGCCATTCAGGACTCAGGACACAGTTCCACATGTGGGCTCAGCTTGTATTGAACAGGGTTAGTGGCACCACGTGTCGCCGGCTTATGTTGAACAGGGTTAGTGGCACCACGTGTCGCGGCTTGTGTTAAACAGGGTTAGTGGCACCACGTGTCCAAAATTGTAATTGCGAGCTCTGCTGCCCGCAGTGTAGACTACTAATGAGTGTTTGTTTGCACTTGAAGATGAATTTGGTGATTGTACTAAAGCTATAACTGATATAAAAAAGTTCTTGAAGCAAGGATACTAAAAGGATATTATGTAGGTTTTAGGCCTGTGATAGTTACTTGCCTACTGGACTCTGTAATTAATGAATCAAGACTTAATTTTAATTGTGAGCCCTGATGACCACAGTGTAGGCCAGAGGTAGCGGTCAGCAAGGGCCCACAGCCACGTGACGTTGACTTGAGCTGCACAGATTGGGAGCATACAGTCTTTTTAACCGATTATGCATCGGCACTAATCTTGAATTGTTAGCCCTGATAACCGCATTGTAGGCTGGAGGCAGTGGTAAACAAGGGCCCACAGCCACATGGCATTGACTTGAGCTGCACAGAGTTAGTGGTACTTGAAGCACTTAGCGTTTGCGCAGTCAGCGATGATGAGTGGTCCGGGCTGGCCGCACTGGTAGCAATGTCTGTTGCCAACTGGGCTGCATCATCTGCAATCGCGAGTCGCTCTGAATTGTGAGCCCTAGTCACCGCAGTGGAGGCTGGAGGCAGTGGTGAGGAAGGGCCTACAGGCACGAGTTGTTGACTTGAGCAATGTCTCTTGCCTACTGGACTGCGTCATCTGCAATCTCGACTCCATCTGAATTGTGAGCGGTACTGACTGCAGTGTAGGCCGGAGGCAGCGGTCAGGAAGGGCCCACAGCCATGTGTTGTTGACTTGAGCAATGTCTCTTGCCTACTGGACTGCGTCATCTGCAATCTCGACTCCATCTGAATTGTGAGCCCTACTGACTGCAGTGTAGGCCGGAGGCAGCGGTCAGCAAGGGCCCACAGCCAAGTGTTGTTGACTTGAGCAATGTCTCTTGCCTACTGGACTGCGTCATCTGCAATCGCGACTCGATCTGAATTGTGAGCCTTGCTGTCCGCAGTGTATATCGAAGTCAGTACTTTGTACAGACATAAGTCCGCGGTGCTGTGGCGCTGGGGGCCTGTGTGGCGGAAGCCAGCGATCGGCTGAGGAGGCTGGCGGTCATGTTGGCGGCCTCGTGGCAGGGTGAGGGGCGCCGCCCTGGCAGACGCTTTGGCCTTCCCACAAGTGAACCACGCCCAGAGCTCCGGCCTATTTATTCACACTCCTACGCTGAAGTGGTGTACGTCAGACCAGCCCACTCCGGTTACGCTTATGCTTACAGGGGGGGGGGGGACACAGCTACATGACTGAGATCTTCCCTAGTGTTTGACGTAACATGGTTGGGTCCACTGTCCACAACACTACAAGCACCAGTAGTATTTGTGCACATTGAGAGGTGTGTGTTCTGTATACTGAGATGTGTCCAGCACATCACCGCTACACTTTGCATTGTGTGCATTGTTAAACATGGGTGAATTGCTTCCTTCACAAATAGTTTGGTCACATCTGTCCCAATATTCAGCTATTGTGTGGCTGAGGGGCCATGCCATTTTCGGAAAGTTCGCTGTCTTGTTCTGCGCTGCCTCGGTGGTAGAGGGGGGGTCCTGGGGGTGGTGGTGGGTGTTGTGGCGTTCTTGGGTGTCAGAGCTGCTTGATCAGTAGGTCTATGACATGTGTTGGTCTTCAGATGTGGCTCTGGGCTGGGCTCCCTTTCATACTGTATGTAGTTGTTTAATATTTAAAAAACAAGAAGACATTATATAGTTTAAATAACAAATAAAAAAAATCACAGTAGGGAAAGGGGTGGTACGGGGGGAGGTCCTGAGGGTTGTGGCAGTGGGTGTTGTGTCCTCCTTGGGTGTCGGAAAAAACTATAGGTTAAATAAACATTATAATTAGCAGTTAGCATTAAAAAAAACATTGAAATTCACTGAAAAAACCATACGTTTCAGGGATGTTATAGATAGAAATTAGTATTTAAAAAACCTATGAAATTCACGGAAAAAAACATAGGTTTCAGGCATGTTATAGTTAGAAATTGGCATTTAAAAAAACCTTTGAAATTCACTGAAAAAAACATAGGTTTCAGGGACGTTATAGTTAGTTGGACATTTCACTCATACAAAACCATAGAAATTCCACCGTTATAGTTAGTTCAGCTACCTATAACTCGCGCCCCCGCAATGCACTGCTGATGACGTCACATATTACATCATGCATGACATGGTCAGTGACATCACTGATGACATCACTGATGACATCTCAAATGACATCACTGATGACATCATCCATGTGACAATTTGATGTACCTCGTCACACACTTATATAACCTTTGATACACTCACTGTAAAATACAGACTACCATTTTCGATACCATTGACACACTAATACCAGTTACTACATACCCACTCAGTGATTCCTAGGTCTACACACACATCTACCCATTCACCCATACAATCAGTCATACATGCAGTCACTGATCAATAGAACACTATCAAATGCACTCATACACCTATATAGACATTGACACACCAGCACTCATCCTAGTCAGTTATGTACTCATCCTAGTCACTCATGCAAAGAATCAATCACAGTTCCATTTACTCACCTACACAGTTATACACACACCACCTCATTTATTCATACAGATAGTAACGCATACTTAGTCTCTTATATAATCACTAATACAAGTATACACTGATACATACAGCCACTCTCACAATCACTGACTCTCACATATACTCATTTCTATACACCAACTCTCACATAGACTGCCTTTTATATATGTACTTAGTTGGACGTGTGCACTGAGACATCGATTCACTCACCAAGACGCCCATACACACACTTACCCACCCATACAACTGTTTCCACATACACTCTTAAACTCATACACCCTGTCAATCAACCACTCACACATCTATGCACAGAGTCACACACCCCCACCCAACCACACACACACTCAGTCTCCTATACAAATACGCAGGCAACTAATCAATAACCCATATAGACATTGATGTAGCTACTGACCAACCGATGCAGCAGCTTACACAACAACAGACAGAGTGATACAGACATTCACACACTTTAGACAATAACCCATGTATTCAGTAAGATACATTTAATCATTCACTTAAACAGTCAGTCACACACCTACTAAATCCTCCATCCAGACACTTATACATCCATTCATTCTTCAATACAGCTTGGTATATATATAATACATATTTAAATTTTAAAGAAAGCTACATTCACTGGATGATGTCATCAGTGATGCCATCAGTGATGTCATTTGAGATGTCATCAGTGATGTCATCAGTGATGTCACTGACCATGTCATGAATGATGTAATATGTGACGTTATCAGCGGTGCATTGTGGGGACGCGAGTTATAGTTAGCTGAACTAACTATAACAGTGGAATTTCTATGGTTTTGTATGAGTAAAATGTCCAACTAACTATAACGTCCCTGAAACCTATGTTTTTTTCAGTGAATTTCTAAGGTTTTTGAAATGCTAATTTCTAACTATAACGTGCCTGAAACCTATGGTTTTTTCAGTGAATATATATACACACACACACATATATATATATATATATATATATATATATATATATATATATTATCTACTGGCGGTCGCCAGTAGATAGTTATAGTTACAACCTATTATCCATAGGAAATCCGCGACATTCTATTTGAAATAACTCTCTTGCCGGTTGACGTATCTTCGCAAAATTTTCAAACTTTGTGGGGCGCTCCGGTCCGCTCCTACCCTGAAAGTCTCGGGGGATTCGTCAAGCGGGGGCCGAGAAAAAGGGGGGTCCCAAAACGCATTTTCCCCATGCAATTTTCCATAGGAAACTTTAGACACGGCTACAGCCTGAACTGCTGAACGGAATTACACCAAATTTGGCAAAGAGGTAGTTCTTGGTTCAGAAAGAACCCTTTTTGTTAAATGGTGTAAATCCGTTCAGTAGTTGCTGAGAAAATCAAAAGTAAAAGTACATATATATCTATGGCCGCGTCGGATTCGCGCACCCTCCCGATCACGAGCTGCATGCTAATTGGCTGTCAACAGTCCAAATCAGGAAGTGTTGGCAGCTATTTTGTCCCTCGGTAGAACCGAGGGACAGAAACAAGTGCGCAAAGCGCACAAAGGGGGCAGGGTAGAAACACCCTGACCCCCTAGGTCTGCTCAGGGGTCCCACAAGGACCCCCTGGGCAAAAAATTTTTTTTTTTTTTTTAAATCGGCAGGATGCGCTCAGGGTGCGCGAATCCTGCCGAAAAAATCGAAGCGCGGTCTCCCGCGCTTCGATTGCATTTGCCCCGGGTGGCCCAAGTCCCGGGGACATGGTGGGGGTGTTCAATTTATGTATGGGGGCCTCAAAGGGCCCCCAAGCCCCGGGGACTGCCACCCCCGGGGCTTTCTTTTAAATGGTGCGGGAGGGCTCTGAGCCCTCCCGCAGCCCCGGGGACCACCACCTCCCCGGGGCTTCTTTTTTTTAAATTAAAAAACCTGTGTGGGGGGGCTCCAGCCCCCCCACACGCCCCGGGGACCGCCACCTCCCCGGGGCACTAAACATTTAAATATGGGGGTCCGTAACGGACCCCCAAGCCCCGGGGACCACCACCTCCCCGGGGCTGTGCACTGGATGGGAGGGGGGCCGCGCGGCCCCCCTCCTGGAGCCAGTGATGGCCCTGGGGACCGCCACCCCCCAGGGCCGGCTCCTGCAGTGTCCCGGGGTGCCTACCCCCGGGACACTGCTGTTTGCTATGACAGGACGGGAGCCTCGCGGCTCCCGTCCTGTCATAGCAAACTTGGTTTGCATTTTGAAAGAGAGAGCAGGAAACCTGCTCTCTCTTTCAAAATGCAAACCAATTGCTTTTCCACATGGGGAGCAGCATGTTAGCTGCTCCCCATGTGGAAAGCAATGCCGGCTTCAGCAGGAGGCGGGGAGCCGGCTGGGACTGTGGGGGGATTGGGGACCCCCACAGTCTCCAACGTGAGGCCAGGCCCCGGGGATGGGGTCCCCGGGGCCATAAGTGAGCCCGGGAGGGGGCCACGCAGCCCCCTCCCCAAAGTTTAAAAAAATAAAAATAAATAAGGTCAAGGCCGGCCCCGGGGATGGGGTCCCCGGGGCCTTAAATGGCCTGAGGAGGGGGCCACGCAGCCCCCTCCAAATAAAAATATAAAAAAATCGAGGCCATGCCCCGGGGGATGGGGTCCCCGGGGCCAATACAGGCCCAGGGAAGGGGGGCCACGCGGCCCCCTTCCCTTTTTTTTTTAAATTAAAAAAAAAGGGATAAGGCCCTGGGGGATGGGGTCCCCAGGGCCTAAAGATAGGAAAAAGGAAGGGGGCCACACAGCCCCCCTTCAGGGGAAAAAAACAAACAAAAAAAAACGATCGGGCCCGCAGGCCTCGCCCCTTCCTTCACCACTCTGCAAACGCGCCCCTGGCGCGTTTGCAGATGGGGAAGTAATTCCCCTTCAATACTGGGGGTCCCTGGGGGCCAACTAGCCCACCAGGAACCTCCAGTATGCGCCAGGGGGCTGCCTTGCAGAGAGGTGTACAGAGGCCACGCCCTGCAACGCAGCTCTGTGGCGCTTAATGGAGGTAGCTGGTGGGCTAGTTGCACCCCAGGGACCCTCAGGATTCAAGGGGAGTTAATCCCCCGACTTAAAACGCGCCACGGGGCGCGTTTGCACAGTGGTGAAGGGAGGGCGGGGCTTCAGGTGACATGTGTGCAAACAGGCCCCGTGGCGCGTTTTAAGATGGGGAATTAAATCCCCTTCAATCCTGAGGGTCCCTGGGGCCAACTAGCCCAACAGGTACATCCAGAAAGCGCCACAGAGCTGCGTTGCAGAGAGGTGTAAAAGGGTGTGGCCTCTCTACACATCTCTGCAACGCAGCCCCTGGCGCATACTGGAGGTTCCTGGTGGGCTAGTTGGCCCGTAGGGACCCTCATGATTCAAGGGGACTTAATCCCCCAACTTAAAACGCGCCACGGGGCGCGTTTGCACAGATGTCACCTCAGGCCCCGCCCCCTCCCTTCACCATTGTGCAAATATTCCTCTAAATACTGCCGAACTACGAATTCCGATTTACTCACCTGTTATCAGGAGAGACCTCAGTGATGTATCTTTCAGCCCAGTACTGGTCCTGAAAAGTAATTTTAACCGTACTTACCAGTAACTTGAATTTCCTTCCATAGGCTAACATTGACTGGTTTCACTTGGAAATTCTTCTAAGTGTGGAGTTTTGGAACTTTAAAATATTCCTCTAAAATCAGCCGAAATACGAATTCCTTTTTACTCACCTGTTATCAGGAGAGACCTCAGTGCTGCATCTTTCAGCCCAGTACTGATCCTCAAAAGTAATTTTAACCGTACTTACCAGTAACTTGAATTTCCTTCCATAGGATATCATTGCCTGCTTTTTGCTGAAAAAGTTTCTAAGTGTTGATTTTTGAAACATACAAATATTCCTCTAAAATCAGCCGAAATACGAATTTCGATTTACTCACCTGTTATCAGGAGAGACCTCAGTGCTGCATCTTTCAGCCCAGTACTGGTCCTGAAAAGTAATTTTAACCGTACTTACCAGTAACTTGAATTTCCTTCCATAGGCTAACATTGACTGGTTTCACTTGGAAATTCTTCTAAGTGTGGAGTTTTGGAACTTTATAATATTCCTCTAAAATCAGCCGAAATACGAATTCCGATTTACTCACCTGTTATCAGGAGACACCTCAGTGCTGCATCTTTCAGCCCAGTACTGATCCTCAAAAGTAATTTTAACCGTACTTACCAGTAACTTGAATTTCCTTCCATAGGATATCATTGCCTGCTTTTTGCTGAAAAAGTTTCTGTGTCAATTTTTGAAACATACAAATATTCCTCTAAAATCAGCCGAAATACGAATTCCGATTTACTCACCTGTTATAAGGAGAGACCTCAGTGCTGTATCTTTCAGCCCAGTACTGGTCCTGAAAAGTTATTTTAACCGTACTTACCAGTAACTTATATTTTCTTCCATAGGAATCCATTGTCTGGTTTTCAGCAGAAAAGTTTCAAAGTGTCGATTTTCACAAACTACAAATATTCCTTAAAAATCGCCTGTATGACTTAAACGCATTCTTTCAACTGTTTACAGGAGATGCACCAGTGCTGGATCCAGGATCCAACACTGAGTAAGAAAAAGTAATGATAACAGTTTTTACCTGCTAAGTGAATTTCCTTCCATAGGATAACATTGGTGATTCTATGAGAAAAAGTTTCTAAGTGTCAACTTTTAAAATACAATAATATTCCTTAAAAATCACGACTGTAACCAAAACGCTTTTACTCAACTGTTTACAGGAGATGTACCAGGACTGAATCTAGGATCCAGTCCTGTGGTTAGAAAAGTAATCCATAAAGTAACTAATTGCATTTAACTAGAAATTCACATTGAGCTGAATGTTGCATTGTGTTTGAAAATGTGTTGCCCATTGCAACAACTGTAACTACTGTACTTAAAAGTCTATTGCCTATGTGCAAAGTATTTAAACTAAAGTAATTCATTCTGAGAAAGTATTTTTTGTAATGTAATGTATAATGTAATTACAATGTAATTTAAAAAATAAAATATGTAAAAAAAAAATTCTAAAAATGTAATAAATCAGTATGAAAAAAATTAATATAACAATTAATACATTTAAAAATTGTCATTTACAAAACCTTTGAAATTCACTGAAAAAACCGTAGGTTTCAGACATGTTATAGTTAGGAATTAGCATTTAAAAAACCTTTGAAATTCACTGAAAAAACCATAGGTTTCAGATATGTTATAGTTAGAAATTAGCATTTAAAAAACCTTTGAAATTCACTGAAAAAACCATAGGTTTTAGGGACAGTTATAGTTAGTTGGACATTGCACTCGTACAAAACCCGTGAAATTCCCCCGTTATAGTTAGTTCAGCTAACTATAACTCGCGCCCCGCAATGCACTGCTGATGACGTCACATATTACATCACTCATGACATGGTCAGTGACATCACTGATGACATCACTGATGACATCTCAAATAACATCACTGATGACATCATCCACGTGATAATCTGATGCAGCTCCTCACACCCTAATATAACCTTTGATACACCCAATCTAAATTACAGACTGCCATTCGCATAACCATAGACACTCCAACACCAATAACTACATACCCACTCACTGTTTCTTAGGTCTACACACACACATCCACTCACTCACCCGTACAGTCACTCATACTTATGGTCACTCAGTACAGGACTATCATATGCACTCTTACTCCTATATAGACACTCAAACACCGCCACTCATCCATAGAGGTACTCACACTCCTAGTCAGTCATGCAAATAATTAAACACACTGCCATTTACTCACCTATACAGTTATACACACACCAGCTCACTTAATCATACAAATACTAGCACATTGTTATGCTCCTATACAATCACTGATACAAGCACACACTCATCCATACAGCCACTATCACAATCACTCACTCTCGCTTATAGCTATTTATATACTCCAACACACATATATACTGCCTTTTACATATGTAGTTACTCACACATGTACCACTGGGACATACATTCACTCACTAACACACTCTTACACACACTTACCCACCCATACAGTCTATCACAGATGCACTCTTGAAACCATCCACCCAGTGAATCACCCACTCACACATCTATGCACAGAGTCGCACACACCCTCCCACACAAACACTCAGGCACCCATACAGATACTCAGACAACCATTCAATAACTCATATAGACACTCATGTAGCTATTCACAAACACATGCAGCCACTTACACAGCAACAGACAGACGGATACAGACATTCACCCAGTTTAGTCACTAACCCATGCATTCAGTAAGATACGTTAAATCACTCACTTATAGAGTCAGTCACGCACCTACTAAATCATCCATTCAGACACTTATACACCCACTCATTCTTCAATACGCCTTTCCCTATATTTATTAAAAATACTTAAACTTTTCAGAAACACACAGTCACTGGATGATGTCATCAGTGATGTCATTTGAGATGTCATCAGTGATGTCATCAGTGATGTCACTGACCATGTCATGAGTGATGTAATATGTGACGTCATCAGCAGTGCATTGCGGGGCGCGAGTTATAGTTAGCTGAACTAACTATAACGGGGAATTTCACGGGTTTTGTACGAGTGCAATGTCCAACTAACTATAACTGTCCCTAAAACCTATGGTTTTTTCAGTGAATTTCAAAGGTTTTTAAATGCTAATTTCTAACTATAACATATCTGAAACCTATGGTTTTTTCAGTGAATATATATATATATATATATATTCACTGAAAAAACCATAGGTTTTAGGGACAGTTATAGTTAGTTGGACATTGCACTCGTACAAAACCCGTGAAATTCCCCGTTATAGTTAGTTCAGGTAACTATAACTCGTGCCCCGCAATGCACTGCTGATGACGTCACATATTACATCACTCATGACATGGTCAGTGACATCACTGATGACATCACTGATGACATCTCAAATGACATCACTGATGACATCACTGATGACATCATCCAGTGACTGTGTGTTTCTGTAAAGTTTAAATATGTTTAATATATATAGGGACAGGCGTATTGAAGAATGAGTGGGTGTATAAGTGTCTGAATGGATGATTTAGTACGTGAGTGACTGACTCTACAAGTGAGTGATTAAACGTATCTTACTGAATGCATGGGTTAGTGACTAAACTGTGTGAATGTCTGTATCCGTTTGTTGGTGTGTAAGTGGATGCATGGATTTGCGAATAGCTACATGAGTGTCTATATGGGTTATTGATTGGTTCTCTGAGTATCTGTATGGCTGCCTGAGTGTTTGTGTGGGTGGGGTGTGTGTGACTCTGTACATAGATGTGTGAGTGGGTGATTCACTGGGTGCATGATTTCAAGAGTGAATCTGTGATGGACTGCTTGGGTGGGTGAGTGTGTGTAAGAGTGTGTTAGTGAGTGAATGTATGTCCCAGTGGTACATGTGTGAGTAACTACGTATGTGAAAGGCAGTATATATGTGTGTTGGAGTATATAAATACCTATAAGCGAGAGTGTGTGATTGTGATAGTGACTGTATGGATGAGTGTGTGCTTGTATCAGAGATTGTATAAGAGCGTAAGAATGTGCTAGTATTTGTATGAGTAAGTGAGCTGGTGTGTGTATAACTGTATAGGTGAGTAAAATGGTGTGTGCTTAATTTTTTGCATGACTGACTAGGTGTGTGAGTACCTCTATGGATGACTGGTGGTGTGTGAGTGTTTATATAGGTGTATGAGTGCATATAATAGTCCTGTACTGAGTGACTATAAGTATGAGTGACTGTACGGGTGAGTGAGTAGATGTGTGTGTGTGTAGACCTAAGAATCAGTGAGTGTGTATATAGTAATTGGTGTTGGAGTGTCTATGGTTTTGACAATGGCAGGCTGTAATTTACAGTGAGTGTATCAAATGTTATATTAGGGTGTGAGAAGATGCATCAAATTATCACATGGATGATGTCATCAGTGATGTCATCAGTGATGTCATTTGAGATGTCATCAGTGATGTCATCAGTGATGTCACTGACCATGTCATGAGTGATGTAATATGTGACGTCATCAGCAGTGCATTGTGGGGGCGCGAGTTATAGTTACCTGAACTAACTATAACGGGGGAATTGCACGGGCTTTGTACAAGTGCAATGTCCAACTAACTATAACTGTCCCTAAAACCTATGGTTTTTTCAGTGAATTTGTAAGGTTTTTTAAATGCTAATTTCTAACTATAACGTGCCTAAACCTATGGTTTTTTCAGTGAATTTCAAAGGTTTTTTAAATGCTAATTCCTAACTATAACATGTCTGAAACCTATGTTTTTTTTCAGTGAATTTCAAAGGTTTTGTAACTGAAAATTTTTAAATGTATTAATTGTTACATTTATTTTTTTGATACTGATTTACTACATTTTTTAAACTATTTATTTTTAGATATTTTATTTTTTAAAATACATTGTAATTACATTATACATTACATTACAAAATATACTTTCTCAGAATGAATTACTTTAGTTTAAATACTTTGCAAATAGGCAATAGACTTTTAAGTACAGTAGTTACAGTTGTGCAATGGGCAACACAATTTCAAACACAATGCAACATTGAGCTCAATGTGAATTTCAAGTTAAATGCAATTAGTTACTTTATGGATTACTTTTCTAACCACAGGACTGGATCCTAGATTCAGTCCTGGGACATCTCCTGTAAACAGTTGAGTAAAAGCGTTTTGGTTACAGTAGTGATTTTTAAGGAATATTATTGTATTTTAAAAGTTGACACTTAGAAACTTTTTCACATAGAATCACCAATGCTATCCTAT
Organism: Calotriton arnoldi; assembly: GCA_963921515.1. Taxonomy (NCBI): domain Eukaryota; kingdom Metazoa; phylum Chordata; class Amphibia; order Caudata; family Salamandridae; genus Calotriton; species Calotriton arnoldi. The sequence continues at coordinate 109,003 of CAWUFW010021115.1, read as the reverse complement.
GGGAGAAAATTCACTTAGCAGGTAAGTAGTGTTATTGTTACTTTTTCTTACTCAGTGGTGGATCTTGGATCCAGCACTGGTGCATCTCCTGTAAACAGTTGAAAGAATGTGTTTAAGTCATACAGGCGATTTTTAAGGAATATTTGTAGTTTGTGAAAATTGACACTTTGAAACTTTTCTGCTGAAAACCAGACAATGGATTCCTATGGAAGGAAATACAAGTTACTGGTAAATACGGTTAGAATTACTTTTCAGAGTCAGTGCTGGGCTAAAAGATGCAGCACTGGGTTCTCTCCTGATAACAGGTGAGTAAATCGGAATTCGTAGTTAGGCTGATTTTAGAGGAATATTATAAAGTTCCAAAACTCCACACTTAGAAGAATTTCCACGTGAAACCAGTCAATGTTAGCCTATGGAAGAAAATTCAAGTTACTGGTAAGTACGGGTAAAATTACTTTTCAGGATCAGTACTGGGCTCAAAGATGCAGCACTGAGGTCTCTCCTGATAACAGGTGAGTAAATCGGAATTCGTAGTTAGGCTGATTTTAGAGGAATATTATAAAGTTCCAAAACTCCACGCTTAGAAGAATTTCCAAGTGAAACCAGTCAATGTTAGCCTATGGAAGGAAATTCAAATTACTGGTAAGTACGGTTAAAATTACTTTTCAGGATCAGTACTGGGCTAAAAGATGCAGCACTGGGTTCTCTCCTGATAACAGGTGAGTAAATCGGAATTCGTAGTTTGGCTGATTTTAGAGGAATATTATAAAGTTCCAAAACTCCACACTTAGAAGAATTTCCAAGTGAAACCAGTCAATGTTAGCCTATGGAAGGAAATTCAAATTACTGGTAAGTGCGGTTAAAATTACTTTTCAGGATCAGTATTGGGCTCAAAGATGCAGCACTGAGGTCTCTCCTGATAACAGGTGAGTAAATCGGAATTCGTAGTTCGGCTGATTTTAGAGGAATATTTGTATGTTACAAAAATCGACACTTAGAAACTTTTTCAGCAAAAAGCAGGCAATGATATCCTATGGAAGGAAATTCAAGTTACTGGTAAGTACGGTTAAAATTACTTTTCAGGATCGGTACTGGGCTGAAAGATGCAGCACTGAGGTCTCTCCTGATAACAGGTGAGTAAATCGGAATTCGTATTTCGGCTGATTTTAGAGGAATATTATAAAGTTCCAAAACTCCACACTTAGAAGAATTTCCAAGTGAAACCAGTCAATGTTAGCCTATGGAAGGAAATTCAAGTTACTGGTAAGTACGGTTAAAATTACTTTTCAGGATCAGTACTGGGCTCAAAGATGCAGCACTGAGGTCTCTCCTGATAACAGGTGAGTAAATCGGAATTCGTAGTTCGGCTGATTTTAGAGGAATATTTGCACAATGGTGAAGGGAGGGGGCGGGGCCTGAGGTGACATCTGTGCAAACGCGCCCCGTGGCGCGTTTTAAGTTGGGGGATTAAGTCCCCTTGAATCATGAGGGTACCTGGGGTCCAACTAGCCCACCCTGTACCTCCAGTATGCGCCAGGGAGCTGCGTTGCAGAGAGGTGTTCAGAGGCCACGCCCCTTTTTGCACCTCTCTGTAACGCAGCTCTGTGGCGCTTTCTGGACGTACCTGGTGGGCTAGTTGGCCCCAGGGACCCTCAGGATTGAAGGGGATTTCATTCCCCATCTTAAAATGCGCCACGGGGCCTGTTTGCACACATGTCACCTGAAGCCCCGCCCCCTCCTTCACCACTGTGCAAACGCGCCCCGTGGCACGTTTTAAGTTGAGGGATTAAGTCCCCTTGAATCCTGAGGGTCCCTGGAGTCGAACTAGCCCGCCATGTACCTCCAAAAAGCGCCACAGAGCTGCATTGCAGAGAGGTGTATAAAGGGGCGTGGCCTCTGTACACCTCTCTGCAACACAGCCCCCTGGCGCATACTGTTGGTTCCTGGTGGGCTAGTTGGCCCCCAGGGACCCCCAGTATTCAAGGGGAATTACTTCCCCATCTTAAAACGCGCTAGGGGGCGCGTTTGCACACTGCTGCAGGGAGGGGGGCGGGGCCTCCGGCACGATGCCGTTTTTTTGTTTGTTTTTTTATCCTTTTTTTTTTATGGGAGGGGGGCTGCGTGGCCCCCCTTCCCTCGGCCACTTTTGGCCCCGGGGTCCCCATCCCCCGGGGCCTGAGCATTTTTTTATTTAAAAAAAAAAACAGGAAGGGGGCCGCGTGGCCCCCCTTCCCTGGGCCTCTATTGGCCCCGGGGACCCCATCCCCCGGGGCATGCCCTCTTTTTTAATTAAAAAAAATATATATTTGGAGGGGGGCTGCGTGGCCCCCCTCCTCAGGCCATTTAAGGCCACGGGGACCCCATCCCCCGGGGCCGGCCTTGCCCTTTTTTTATTTTTTTAATTGGGGAGGGAGGCTGCGTGGCCCCCCTCCCGGGCCACTTATGGCCCCGGGGACCCCATCCCCCGGGGCCTGGCCTCTTGTTGGAGACTGTGGGGGGTCCCCAATACCCTCACAGTCCCAGCCGGCTCCCCACCTCCTGCAGGGAGCCGGCATTGCTTTTCCACATGGGGAGCAGCTAACATGCTGCTCCCCATGTGGAAAAGCAATTGGGTTTGCATTTTGAAAGAGAGAGCAGGTTTCCTGCTCTCTCTTTCAAAATGCAAACTAAGTTTGCTATGACAGGACGGGAGCCGCGATGCTCCCGTCCTGTCATAGCAAACTACAGTGTCCCGGGGGTAGGCACCCCGGGACACTGCAGGAGCCGGCCCTGGGGGTGGTGCTCCCCAGGGCCATCACTGGCTCCAGGAGGGGGCCGCGCGGCCCCCTCCCAGCTTGTTCAAAGCCCCGGGGGTGGCGGTCCCCGGGGCAGCGGGAGGCGCGCAGCCCTCCCGCCATCATTTTTTATAAAGCCCCGGGGTGGTGGTCCCCGGGGCTTGGGGGGCCTTAGAGGCCCCCCCATAAACAATAAACCCCACCCCCACATGCCCCCGGGACTTGGGCCACCCAGGGGCAAATTTGCATCGAAGCGTGGGAGACAGCGCTTCGATTTTTTTTTTTTCCGGCAGGATCCGTGCACCCTGAGCGCATCCTGCCAATTTTTAAAAGAAAATAAATGCTTTTTTCTGCCCAGGGGGTCCTTGTGGGACCCCCTGAGCAGACCTAGGGAGTCAGGGTGTTTCTACCCTGCCCCCTTTGTGCGTTTTGCGCACTTGTTTCTTTTTTTTTTCTCGGCGGGATTTGCGCACCCTAAGCGCATCCCACCGATTTAAAAAAAAATAAATGCTTTTTTCTGCCCAGAGGGTCCTTGTGGGACCCCCTGAGCAGACCTAGGGGGTCAGGGTGTTTCTACCCTGCCCCCTTTTTGCGCTTTGCGCACTTGTTTCTGTCCCTCGGTTCTACCAACTGCCAACACTTCCTGATTTGGAGTGTTGACAGCCAATTAGCATGCAGCTCGTGATCGGGAGGGTGCGCGAATCCGACACGGCCATAGATATATATGTGATTTTTCGTTTGATTTTCACAGGAACTACTGAACGTATTTACACCATTTAACAAAAAGGGTTCTTTCTGAACCAAGAACTACCTCTTTGCCAAATTTGGTGTAATTCCGTTCAGCAGTTCGGACAGTAGCCGTGGCTAAAGTTTCCTATGGGAAAATGAATGGGGAAAACACGTTTTGGGACCCCTTTTTCTCGGCCCCCACTTGACGAATCACCCCGAAACTTTCAGGGTAGGAGCGGACCGGAGCGGGCCATAAAGTTTGAAAATTTCGCAAAGATTCGTCAACCGACGCAAGAGTTATTTCAAATAGAATGTCTCAGATTTCCTATGGAAAATAGGTCCTAACTATAACTATCTACTGGCGACCGCCAGTAGATAATATATATATATATATATATATATATATATATATATATATATATATATATATATATATAAATGACAGTTAAGATCAGACAAAGAGGGAAACATGGTTCTAATGAGCAGAACCAAATATGTCAAAGAAGCCCTCCGCCAGTTAAACAATAAATCTTGTTACACCAATGTAGATATATCGTACTTTAAAAGCTTACAGAACAGATACTCAAATCGAATACAGGGGTGGGGTGACAGGCAGTTCCTGAACTGTGACGAACGGCAATTCTTAAAAAATGTAGGGGTGGGCGGAATTTGCGTAGTCGCGCTACGCAAAGCTCCGCGAAACGGTAAAAAATCTCCGCGAGCACGCAAAAGTTCCGCGAACACACGTAATTGCTTGTTCCGCCCGTTCTCGATGCTTTTTTCCTGTTCGCAAACTCTGTTTGTGTGCTCGGGGAGAAATATTTCGCGAACACGCATTTTGAAAGCGCGAACAAGCAAAAAATTCAGCGAAGCCGCGGATTGCAGAATTTTTGACAATTTCGCGTTCTCTGCGGAACGCGAAATTACCCAAATTCCGCAAATTTCGTGAGCGGAATGGAATTTACCACCCAGGCCTAAAAAAATGAGGCCCCTATGAAACCTACATTTTATCTGTTACCCAAAATACACAAAAACCTGATAGATCCCCCAGGATGTCCGATTGTGTCATCTAAGAATAGTTTGCTCGAGAACACCTCCATATTTGTTGACCATTTCCTATTTCCTATATACAAAATCTTAGTCCATACATCAGAGATACTAATGATTTTTTACAGAAGATTGAAAATCTTTACTGGGGTAGTGAACACTGGATGGTGACCCAGCGAACACTGGATGGTGACCCTAGATATAGAGAGACTTTATATTTGCATTAGACAGACTTACGGTCTTATGGCCTGTAAACATTTCCTAAAAGCTAGGAACGTACACAAGTTGGAACATACTCATATGATCCTGCAAATGATGGAAATATGTCTTACTGAAAATGTTTTTATGCTTCACAAACAGTACTACAAACAAATACAAGGAACCTCAATGGGCACCTGCTTTGCCCCGGTTACGCCAACCTCTTGGTGGGCTGGTGGGAGAAGCAGGTGCCCTGGAGTGGGGAGATGAACCAGTAAAGTCAATCTGTGCTAGTTAAGATACATCGATGATATATTTTTTGTGTGGGAAGGCAGTGAACAAGAGTTGCCAATGTTTTTTACTGAATTGAATAGAAATAACCTAAATCTCAAGTTTACCGTGCAACAAAGTCAAAACAGTACAGAGTTTTTTGGTTTGAAACTCACAGTGGCGGATGGAATCCTCACTTCAGAATTACACAGAAAAAGCACAGCAGGGAATTCTATTCTGCATGCCGCAAGCGGCCACCCACAATCTGAAATGGAGCATTTCATTCAGGGTATTCCTCAGAGCTAAAAGGAACTTTAGCTCTGAGGAATCCTACCACAAGATCAAAGGGGAAATGATTCAGAGACTCAAGGGAAGAAACTACCCACAGAAAGCTTTAAAGCAAGCTGACCAGAGGGCCAATAACATCAATAGGGCAGATGCCCTTTTCTAGCTACCACACCCCAAGAAAAAAGAGCGGAGGAGAGGGAAGTCCCATCAGATTAATTACTAAATATAACAACCAGGCAAATGAGTTAAGACGAATCTCAAAACAAAGGTGGGATATTCTAAGACAGGACCCCATCCTAAAAGAACACCATTTATTACGTACCAAAGAATTTGTCTCTGAAAGACATGTTGGTACATTATGACCTGACACCTAATGAAACCAACTGACTTTCATAATGCAGACGCTGTAAAGCTTGCAAACAAAGCAAGAACATCCAAGACCTCACCCTAGAATGCATTAACAAAAAAAGGCAGACCCCTAAACCAATAAACTGTGGAAGAGAGTTTGTGATATACGCCATTACCTGCCCCTGCGGAAAGTCAGACATTGGTTCTACTACATTTCCGGTTAAAAACACATAATGATCGCAACTTCAGCACTGCAAAGCATTTCCAGGAAATACACCAAAGTGATTAACCAGGTCCAAATATTCTGGCCTTGATTCAGTCCCGAAGCATCCAAGAGGTGGTGACCGCCTCTCTACCTTACGTAGATTAGAATCATGATTCATCTTGCAGGCAGGCTCCACCTTTCTGCGAGGCATGACTAATGACACATTTATAAAAACAGACAGCCTCCCTTCCTTGTAGCTCGTGAGTCTTTTTTAACAATTCTCTTTACATTTTGATTATGGACTTATGATTAGTAAATTTACAAACAAAAATATGCAGATTGTAGGGTCTATAAACAATGAAGTTTGTGATGCAATGTACTAACATATTTGTAAATTTCAACTGCAGGTAATTGTCGAAAATAAAGAATGTTGAAGTTTCCAGATTTAGCCACCTTTAGCAGTTAAGAGCACCGGAGCACGGGAACGTTCTGCACAAAGATGACCTCTCCTTTTAGAATGAACCAATAGTGGTAGGATGTCACACAAGGCTATTGTTAATACATAGTGATGGATTCAATGTATAATAGAATAAATGGAGCTACTAAAGCATGATACTCCCTCTATGTTTATCAACTGATCACATCACATCAGATCCACACATCTAAATAGTAGGAAACACAGTGGCCCTGTACAAAGTAGACTGAATTGGCACCATGGATATTATACCTTTATTGTCATGAGTATGTAATTACCTACCTGCATAATGAAAGAATAATGAATATACAGATAACATAATACAAACTCACAAAGTAGCCAATATGTGACTGTATAAAACAAACGGTGTCCATGAAATAATAATGCTAAAAAAGCAGTAAAACAAAGATTATTGTTTTTGAATTTAAAAAAATGATTATTCTGTGAATGTATAACAGAATAAAATTGTGAAGTCTCCATCTTTTGTTTGCTCATAAAAACACAAAAGAATGCACTTTCTTTCATATTATGCACTGTTGCGTCCTGTGTGACGCGCTTTAAAAAAACTTGAGTAACAAACATGGTTATGTGACCAAGAACCGGTGTGAGGTCGAAACGCGTCATTTGGCTATGTCTGAATAACCACTACCTTGAAACCCCAATCAGATTGGCTTTTCGTCCTACCTGAAGTGGTAAGATTGTTCGCTGACACACATATTTATATATTCACTGAAAAAACAGAGGTTTCAGGGACGTTATAGTTAGGAATTAGTATTTAAAAAACCTTAGAATTCATTGAAAAAAGCACAGGTTTCAGAGACGTTATAGTTAGGCTGACATTTCACTAGCACAAAACCAGAGAAATCATCCATACATACACCCATACACCCACTCATTCTTCAATACACCTTGGCGTATATATAGGTAACATTCTTACATTTTTTAGAAACACTCAGTCACTGTATGATGTCATCAGTTATGTCATTTGAGATGTCATCAGTGATGTCACGGACCATGTCATAAGTGATGTAATATGTGACATCATCAGCAGTGCATTGCAGAGGTACGAGTTATAGTTAGCTCAGCTAACTATAACGCCTAAATTTCTCTGGTTTAGTGCGAGTGAAATGTCAGCCTAACTATAACGTCCCTGAAACCCTTGTTTTTTTCAGTGAATTTCTAAGGTTTTTTAAACACGAATTCCTTGCTATAACGTCCCTGAAACCTGTGGTTTTCTCAGTGAATTTAAAGGTTTTTTAAATGCTAATTCCTAACTATAATGTCTCTGAAACCTGTGTTTTTTTCAGTGAAGTTCTAAGATTTATTAAATGCTAATTCCTAACTATATGTCCCTGATAACTGTGGTTTTTTCGGTGAATTTCTAAGGTTTTTTAAATGCTAATTTCTAACTATGCCTACATAGATAGGGCATGTGCAGAAAGAGGACGAAAGGCGCAGAAAGAAGCAAAAGAAGTACAGAAAGTGGCAATAGAGTGCAGAAAGAGGAAAAGAGGTGCAGAAAGAAGCAAGTGAAATTCAGAAAGAGGCAAGAGAAGTGCAGAAAGAGTAAGAAAGGTACAGAAAGAAGCAAGAGAAGTACAGAAAGAAACAACAGAGGTGCAGAAAGAGGCCTACTTTGACTGTACCTTTCCACAGACTCATACAAAGTAGCCTAATCACTAATCCTTCTCCCAAGGTGTCTTAAACCTCACTTTTCTCTTGAAGGCTCACTATTCATTGACTGCTCAGAATGTTAGGACTACCAAATGTAAAACAGCAATCCTAACCATATCACTGTTGTAAGTCTCACCACAATTGTGAAGATATGCATGCGTGTGTCTCTGCTTTTACCTTGTGACATGTTACATAAAAATAAACACATAAAGACTTGAATACCTGTGTTTCAAACAGCATACTCTGTAAATTTGTGTACAAGAAGGTGTATGTATTTCTTTCTGCTCATAATACAGGGCACATGGGTATTCAATAGTATATTTGAGGGGCTCTGTAACACCTACATACGTAAGACATGTCTGCCTATGCAACTGAATGACAGAGCAGAACTGAGAAGATTTGACCACCTATAGGAGAAGCTACCCGCTTTTTAAGCTACCATCTTCAGATGCATAACACATGTGATAGTACATGTACAAGTAGACACATACCTCAGTCACGAGAGCATGCAGACCTTTAAACTTGACAGCTTGCACTCCCCATTTGAGTACAGAAAGAGGCGAGAGAAGTACAGAAAAAGCAAGAGAAGTGCAGCAAAATCAAGAGAGGTGCAGAAAGAGTAAGAAATGTGCAGAAAGAGGCAAGAAACTTGACGAAAGAGGCAAGAGAAGTGCACAAAGTGGCAAGAGAAGTGCAGAAAGAACCAAGAAAGGTACAGAAAGAAGCTATAGAGGTGCGGAAAGAGGAAGAAAAGTATAGAAATAGGCACAAGAGTTGCAGAAAGAGGAAGAAAGGCGCAGAAGGAAGCAAGAGAAGCACTGAAAGAGGCAATAGAAGTGCACAAATAGGAAGAAAGATGCAGAAACAAGCACGAGAAAAGCAGAAAGAGGCAAGAGAAATGCAGAAAGAGTAGGAAAGGTACCGAAAGAACCAAGAAAAGATCAGAAAGAAGCAAGAGAGGTTGAGAAAGAAATAAGAATAATGATGAAAGAGACAAGAGAGGTGCAGATAAAAAGCAAGAGAGGTGCAGAAAGAAGCAAGAGAGGTGCAGAAAGATGCAAGTGAAATACAGAGAGAGGCAAGGGAGGTACAGAAAGAGGCAAGACAGATGCAGAAACAGGCACAAGAAGTGCATAATGTGGCAAGAGAGGTACAGAAACAGGCAACAGAGGTGCAGAAAGGGAGAAGAGGGGTGCAGAAAGAGGCAAGAAGGGTGCAGAAATAAGCAAGAGAGGTACAGAAAGAAGCAAGAGAAGTACAGAAAGAAGCAACAGAGGTGCAGAAAGAGGCAAGAGGGTTGCAGAAAGAGGCAAGAGGGATGCAGAAAGAAGCAATAGAGGTGCATAAAGAAGCAAGAGAAGTGCAGAAAGAAGCAACAGAGGTGCAGAAAGAGGCAAGAGGGGTGCAGAAAGAGGCAAGAGAGGTTCAGAAACAGGCAAGAGAGGTGCAGAAAGATGGAACAGGGGTGCAGAGAGAGGCAAGAGAGGTGCAGGAAAGATTGAAGAGGGGTGCAGAAAGAGGCAAGAGGGGTGCAGAAATAAGCAAGAGAGGTGTAGAAAGAAGCAAGAGAAATGCAGAAAGAACCAACAGAGGTGAAGAAAGAGGCAAAAAGCGGTGCAGAAAGAGGCAATAGAACTGCAGAAAGAGGCAAGAGAACTGCCGAAAGAAGCAAGAGAGGAGCAGATAGAGTCAAGAGAGGTGCAGAAAGAGGGAAGAGGGGTGGAGAAAGAGGCAAGAAGGGTGCAGAAAGAAGCAAGAGAGTTGCAGAAAGAAGCAATAGAAGTGCAGAAAGAAGCAACAGAGGTGCAGAAAGAGACAAGAGGGGTGCAGAAAGAGGCAAGAGAAGTGCAGAAAGAACCAACAGAGTTGCAGAAAAGGGCCAATGGGGTACAGAAAGAGACAAGAGAGTTGCAGAAAGAGTCAAGAGAGGTGCAGAGAGAGGGAAGGGGGGAGAAAGAGGCAAGAGAAGTGCAGAAAGAAACAAGAGAAGTGCAGAAAGAAGCAACAGAGGTGCAGAAAGAGGCAAGAGGGTTGCAGAAGGAGGCAAGACAGGTGCAGAATCAGGCAAGAGAAGTGCAGAAAGAGGAAAGAGAGGTGCAGAAACAGGCAACAGAGGTGTAGAAAGAGGGAAGAGAGGCACAGAGAGGTGCAGAAAGAGGGAAAATGGATGCAGAAAAAGGAAAGAGGAATGCAGAAAGAGACAAGAGGGATGCAGAAAGAAGCAAGAGAAGTGCAGAAAGAACTAACAGATGTGCAGAAAGAGGATAGAGGGGTACAGAAAGAGGCTAGAGAGGTTCAGAAACAGGCAAGTGAGGTGCAGAAAGAGGGAACAGGGGTGCAGTAAGAGGCAAGAGAGGTGCAGAAAGATTGAAGAGGGGTGCAGAAAGAGGCACGATGGGCGCAGAAAGAAGCGAGAGGTGCAGAAAGAACCAAGAGAGGTATAGAAAGAAGCACAATGGGTGCAGAAAGAGGCAAAAGAACTGCAGAAAGAGGCAAGAGAACTGCAGAAAGAGGGAGGAGGGGTGGAGAAAGAGGCAAGAGAGATGCAGAAAGAAACAAGAGAGGTGCAGATAAAAAGCAAGAGAGATGCAGAGAGAAGCAAGAGAGATGCAGAAAGATGCAAGTGAAATACAGAGAGAGGCAAGAGAGGTACAGAAAGAGGCAAGACAGATGCAGAAAGAGGCAAGAGAAGTGCAGAAAGAGGCAAGAGAGGTGAGGGAGAAGCAAGATGGCGGCTGCTTAGGTGGCCGATAGCAGCACACTGACCGAAGGGCTGAAGCTACGATTGGAATGCCCTGTGACCAGCGGTGACGGCGGAAATAATTGAAGCACGAGGAATTGATGCCCCCCAGGATCGGAATCCATTCCTGCCACTGCTGTGTGTGGGCGGACTGGGTTAGGCTAGGGATGCACATCCTGAGACAAGCTGCAACTACGCACGCACCGTGTCTGGACTGCGATGGGCTGAGTCAGCTCCTCGAGGTGATGGGGGCGAAGAATGCAGGTTCCGGCGGTGCCCCCAAGATGGGAGGGGCCCGGCAGATGCGGAGTGGACTGACGGCTGAGCAGGAATTGGAGAGCCCGGTGGAGTCGGAACCCGGGCGTGGGCGGCATGTACAGCCTCGACACGATGAGCAACTCCCTGAGAAGAGAGGAAGGGGCAGGACCACGGGGAAAGTGCGTCCTGCCGTCCCCTCGGTGGTTGACCTGCTACAGGAAGGTCGGGGACAGCAGATGGGAATAGAGGCAGACCGTAGAGGACCTCGCAAGCTGGGAGTGGATCAGAAACGTGAGGAACGTCTGGAGCAAACGGGCTCCTTGGGTCAACCGGCAATAGAACCACTTGATACACCTCCCCACGAAGGTAGGCTGGCAAAAGCAAATGCGCTGCTTGGAAAAGCATTAACTTTGACTGATCATGTGCAGGCTGGGAGGGTAGCATGTGAGGCCACAGCCCCTGTCAGGACAACGGCAAGCGGGGACTCTATTGGGCCAGATGGAGCAGGAGAGAACACTGAGACCCTGCCCAAAAGCAACGCTGTAATACACCCGAAGTTGGGGGAAAGTGCCCCCATAGTAGAATGTAGCAATCTTACACAATGAGGCAAACACATTAATGTACAGGAAATAAGCAAGGAAATGGATATTTATCCAGGGGCAGAATTACTGGACTGTCAGCAAGGTGAGCAAGGTGAAGTGGGGGCTGAGAAAAGAAATAAAGTAGATCTGGAGAAAGAACCTAGCGACTGCTTCTTCTCAGTTTCAAAGGGAGCAGAATGGTCCGAGGACGGCCTTGGCTCCTCCTCTGATCTTAGCAATATTGAGACAGATCCAGAAGAAAGTGATGGAGCCCAAGCCCTAACTGCTCGGAAAGTCAGGAGAAAATCTACCGCACAACGCTTGGGTGGCAAAGATCTTAAATGGGACTATATGTCGGCGACTCAATTGGCAGGCTCACCGCCAGGGGAGAACATACCCCTAGTTGATCCGGACCCCCAACTCTGGAGGCCATCTATCAGGCGATCCTGTCACATAGAGAAGAGACACACCAGGATAGTCGAAAGGCTCAGTCTGCTCTGCGAAAAGTGCAGGGGGTGGTTCGCAAACTTACCAAGTCTTGCAATACCATCGGGGAACGAATATTAGATCTCGAGACTAGGATCGTTACAGCAGAAGCAGACCTTACAGCAACACAGGTACAGACAGAAGCACACGAGGCCCAGCTAAAAGACATACAGTGGAAACTCGAGGACCACGAAAATCGGCAGAGAAGGAATAATCTGCATGCACTTGGGATCCCAGAAGGTGTGGAAGGGTCTGATACCCGAGCTTACATAGTAGAGCTGCTAAAAGCCACTTTTCCTGATCTATCTGAATGGAACTGGTCACATGAGATACAGCGAGCTCACCGTAACCCCTTTAAGCTGAGAATTCCTACAAAAGAAGAAGCAAGGCCCCGGACTATTCTTGTTTATTTTGGAAACTTTTTGCTTCGTCAAGCGATATCAGAAAAAGCCAGGCCCGAATCAAAAAGGTCCAGTGGAGGGGTGTCCTTTTTTGTGCGCCCCGACTTTTGTCACGCTACAGTGGAGAGACGGTGGAGACTGAGACAAATGATCAAGCCATTCCAGGAAAAAAATGTGCAGGTTTACCTGGTCAACCCAGCACAGCTGAAGGTGATCTGGGAGGGTCAGACGCGATTTTTTTCCTCCGAAGTCAAGGCAAAAGAATTCCTGGACGGTCTGGATAAATCCAAATGAAAATGGCATAGTAGTCTGGGGGTGGGAGCAATAGGCTTAAAGAGGTGCCCTTTAGGAGAACTAAGGCTGAATTCTGAGTGTTTAGGATCATTAATTAAGAAAAAAAAAAAAAGAGAGAGGGGGTGGAGGGTGCAACTTTTTATATATGAGGTAAATACATTATAAATATAAGCATTATTATGTATATAATGAAGAAATCGTTTGAAGTAAATCACAGGGATTTATATGAATACTGCTGTTTAATATATAGCCCCCTGGTCAAGTGTGCTGTGCTCATCTCATGCACAGACCTAGGTCTGAGCGCTTCACAAGGGTGGTGGCGGGGAAGGGGAGGCGGGTGGGGGTGGGGTGGCGGGGAGATGGTGGGGAGGGCGAAGCTGGGAGGTGGTGGCAGAAAAGATTAAACAATATATACCCAGAGATGAATATAAGGTTACGGAAGGAATATTGTGCTGTGTATGGCTTAATGTAGCTAAGGCAACAAAGGTATATCAGGCTGGCTTGAAGAACAAGATAAATGGGTAAAATTAATATATGTACAGTAAATGTGGGTGGGTTAAATGACTGGAATAAAAGACAAATAATGACCGAATTTGCTAGGATAAATACCTTGGATATTATATGCGTACAAGAAACGCATATCCCCTGGGAGAAAAGGAACCTGATGAGTATGAGAGGGTACAATATGCTGGCCTGCACCTCACAGACATCTAATACTCAGGGGGTTGCAGTTTTTGCAAAGGTTTGCATGGGAGAAGCCAAACGTAAAGCAACAGATGCACTTGGGCGCTGGGCAATGGTTGAGCTCGAGATAGGTTATACCATATGTGCAATATACGGCTCGAACCAAGACGATCCAGACATCTTTGAGGATTTAGAGATAGAGCTGGCAACATGGCCTAGTCCTTTAATTGTCTGTGGGGATTTTAATATATCAACCGAACTGGGGGGAAATCAAAGATACCTGGGGCGGAAACCTATAGTATATAGAGCATTGACATCCCTTATGAAAAGTCATGGTCTAATCGACATATGGGGTAGCAAAAAACCCAACAACCCAGGGTATACATATTACTCCTGTCCCCACAGAAAATACACCAAACTAGACTACTTTCTTACCTCTGCAAGTCTTGTTAATAAAGTAGGGATTACAAAACTCCCGAAAGTGATATCAGATCATTATCCGCTAATACTCGATATTAATGCTGATACGCCTAAAAAAACATATAAGTGGACATTTGACAAGAAACTCTTGGTTAACAATACTTATCTAGAACATATCAAGAAATGGGCTCAAGAATTTTTTGATATTAATAGATATAGTGCCAGCCGCAACACAGTATGGGATACCTTCAAAGCTGCTCTGAGGGGGGAGACAGTTAGCTTTGTAGCACGCAAAAGGAAAGAATATCAGCTAGAGAATGAACAGCTATTAAAAGAGCTGGCCGAGGCAGAAGAAGAGCATGCAGCCTTAATAAATCAGGGGCAGGAAGTAGCAGAACTTCAGCTACGAATCATCTCCCTCAAGGCCAAATTAAACACCTGGCTTACGCAGAAGGCGGCAAAAATATACCAACCGCACCAGAGCAGGGCATATGAGACTGGGGAGCAGGCTGGGAAAATGCTAGCACTACGCATTAGGCTGAAAAATGTTAAGAATCAAATAACTGTTATTGGGAAAGATGGTCAAGCTTATACAGAGACTAAGGATATACTTAGGGTATTCCAGGAGTACTATCAGCTTCTCTATAAAAAAAGAGGAAGAGACAAATGTGGAAACCATATCTAAAATAACAAGTACTGAACTGGGGCCCCTACTCGATAGGCAGTCTAAAGAGGAATTAGATAGGGACTTTTCATTAGAAGAGGTATTAACTGCACTACAAGAGGGAAATCTGCTGGCCCTGATAGCATTCCCCTAGAAATATATAAGCAACTACAAACAGTGCTCGCTCCTCTGCTATTGGATTTGTTTTTAGGAATACAACATAATGGGTTAATACGTGAATCTTGGAAGAAGACAGACATTATCATTTTCCCCAAAAAAGGCAAGCCAGCAGATAATCCATCCTCATACAGACCCATATCACTGATTAATACGGATACCAAGCTGAATTCCAAGGTTTTGGCCACCAGGTTGGGGAGGGTCATTGGTCATCTAGTTTCACTGTGGCAGCATGGGTTTATTCCCGGTAAAGGGACAACTGATCATATCAGGCGGACTATAACCCTATTTGATATCCAGGCTGCAAAGGGGGACGGATGGCCATGATCCTCCTAGATGCAGAAAAAGCGTTCGATCGGGTGGCCTGGAGGTTTCTATGGGGGCTACTAGAGCTAAAAGGATTTGGTCCAAGAATTATCAGGGCTATTAAGGCTATGTATCTGATCCCCAGAGCCCGGTTACAACTAATGGGGGAAACATCAGGCAATATTCTTATATCAAGGGGGACAAGACAGGGGTGCCCCTGCACCCCTATTTTATTTGCCCTGTATATAAACCCTCTGATAGAAAAATTTCTAGGGCGTCAGGTTATCAAACCAATCATCTCTAGGGGCTTCGTAACCAAGGTACTGGCGTACGCAGATGATATAACTATTTTAACTACTGACCCGGCTGACGCCATTAGGGAGGCCACGGCTATTGCCAAGGAATTTGGGCAGGCATCTGGTTATTCGCTAAATGAAGGGAAGACATTGATAGTATGCACCGATAACATAAACTTTGACGATCCTCGGCGTGTAGAGAACGCTATTTATCTTGGGGTTTGTATCAGCCCAAAAGTTGATACAATAGTTAAAATTAATTTTGACCCTCTGATAAAGGCAATTTCGTTAGATCTTAAAAGGATAAATGGACTGCATCTGTCTGTTGTCGGGAGAGGAAACGTTCTTAAAATGACAATGTTGCCAAAAATACTATATATGTTTCGCTCTATTCCGCTCGTAATAGATGCAGAAACCCTTAAAGGATTGAAACTGTATTTTCAAAGTTTACCTGGCAATATGGAAAAATTAGACGCTCTCTGAAATATATGGCACTTCCGCAGGCACAGGGTGGGCTTGCATTTCCCAATATTACAATATATCACTGGGCCTGTCTTTTACACCAGATGGCGATTTTACTTGGCTCGGTTATAACCGCAGAAACAGAGGAGTCAAGAAATTGAAAAGATCCCAAATATATATGAACTTATTGTAGGGAGAGAGGCTGGGGGCTGTTATTACGTCAGGGGGAGTCAAGTTATTTTAGGAAGGCATGTTCAAAGGTCATGCATAGCGCCTGGGAAGTATGGGTTAAGGTGCCCAAGGCTATGTCAATCCCTAAAATTAACTATCATACCCCTTTGTGGCACTCTCAAGCACTTCCGTATTCTTTTTATGAAATCATGGGTAGGCAATGGGAACAATCTAGTCTAACAACGATAGGTGATATATATGATACAGATCAGATACGTCCCTTTGGTGCCCTACAGCAGGGGTATGGGATTTTGACTAGAGAGTATTTTAAATATATACAAATACGGGAATATCTTAGTAGCCAAAGGCCTGTAGACTCTTTGGGGGACAGGGTACCCCTACTCGAGGTTATAGGGAGAAGCAATAGAATTAAGAACATTTATAATATATTGCAAGGATGTATGCAGAATGATTTGGAGAAAATTGAAACAAAATGGGCTGAGAAATTGAACGATCCCGATGTGGATGTGTATATGGCTCTGCTACTAGCGGGTAAACATTTTCGGTCAACGAACCTAAAGGCTCAACACTATAAAACTTTATTTAACCTGTATTTTACCCCCCCTAAACTTTTTAGCTGGGGCATGAGAGCCGACGATCGCTGTCCAAGATGCGGGGAAGGCCCCGCAACTATAGTGCACATGTTTTATGACTGTGTTAGATTGCTGACCGTAAGTAAAGAATGAGGTGTTAAGCTTCCTGGAGGGGCTGCTAGGACGCAGCATTAGCCTATCCCCTACCTTGATACTTATGGGCCATGATAGTGGCTTAGGCCTTGATACCTCAGAGAAATATTTTGTATTTATTTGCACAGCTGTGTTTAGGTTATTGATAGCAGGAAGGTGGAAGGATGTGGACCCTCCTTCTTTTCAAATGTGGGTAGCTCGCCTCCTGGGGGTCTACAATCACGAGAGTGCATTATATGCGTGCAGAGGCAGGGAGGCCAGGAAATTGGGGTGGGCAATCTGGTCACCCATTGTGAGGTGGAAAAGGACCGCGGGATGCTCTGATAGAAGAAGTTGTGAAGGAATATGGGATATCACATAAATTATGTTTAGTAAGGGAGCACCTATATTAAAGCAAGGATTTCATCTAAGATTATTTAATTAACCAACTAGCTCGGCCTGCTGAATACTCTGTTTGACCTGTGCTGTACGCAAAATGTTTATAATAATGTTTATAATATTCATGTTAAGTATTTTGTAAGCCTGATTTTAACGCCTTTTAAGCTTTGATGTATTTAAGTCTTGTAAACTCAGTGCAGTGACTTATTTATATGTAAAAATGAATTAGAGACTTTAAATTGATTCCTTGGGTATATAATAAAATTAAAAAAATTAAAAAAAGAGGCAAGAGAGGTACAGAAACAGGCAACAGAGGTGCAGAAAGGGAGAAAAGGGGTACAGAAAGAGGCAAGAAGGGTGCAGAAATAAGCAAGAGTTGTACAGAAAGAAGCAAGAGGAGTACAGAAAGAAGCAACAGAGGTGCAGAAAGAGGCAAGAGGGTTGCAGAAAGAGGCAAGAGGGATGCAGAAAGAAGCAATAGAAGTACATAAAGAAGCAATAGAAGTGCAGAAAGAACCAACAGAGGTGCGGAAAGAGGCAAGAGGGCTGCAGAAAGAGGCAAGAGATTTTCAGAAACAGGCAAGAGAGATGCAGAAAGATGGAACAGGGGTGCAGAAAGAGGCAAGAGAGGTGCAGAAAGATTGAAGAGGGGTAAAGAAAGAGGCAAGAGGGGTGCAGAAACAAGCAAGAGAGGTGCAGAAAGAAGCAAGAGAAAAGCAGAAAGAACCAACAGGGGTGAAGAAAGAGGCAAAAAGGGGTGCAGAAAGAGGCAATGGAACTGCAGAAAGAGGCCAGAGAAATGCCGAAAGAAGCAAGAGAGTTGCAGAAAGAGTCAAGAGAGGTGCAAAAAGAGGGAAGAGGGTAGGAGAAAGAGGCAAGAAGGGTGCAGAAAGAAGCAAGAGAGGTGCAGATAGAAGCAAGAGAAGTACAGAAAGAAGCAACAGGGGTGCAGAAAGAGGCAAGAGGGGTGCAGAAAGAGGCAAGAGAAGTGCAGAAAGAACAAACAGAGTTGCAGAAAGAGGCAAATGAGGTATGGAAATAGAAAAGAGAGTTGCAGAAAGAGTCAAGAGCGGTGCAGAGAGAGGGAAGAGGGGTGGAGAAAGAGGCAAGAGAAGTGCAGAAAGAAGCAACAGCGGTGGAGAAAGAGGCAAGAGAGGTGCAGAAAGAAGCAAGAGAAGTGCAGAAAGAAGCAATAGAGGTGCAGAAAGAGGCAAGAGGGTTGCAGAAAGAGGCAAGACAGGTGCAGAAACAGGCAAGAGAAGTGCAGAAAGAGACAAGAGAGGTGCAGAAACAGGCAACAGAGGTGTGGAAAGAGGGAAGAGAGGCACAGAACGAGGCAAGAGGTATGCAGAAAGAAGCAAGAGAGGTGCAGAAAGAGGGAAGAGGGGTGCAGAAAGAGGAAAGAGGGATGCAGAAAGAGGCAAGAGGGATGCAGAAAGAAGCAAGAGAGGTGCAGAAAGAAACAAGAGAAGGGCAGAAAGAACTAACAGAGGTGCAGAAAGAGGATAGAGGGGTGCAGAAAGAGGCAAGAGAGGTTCAGAAACAGGCAAGGGAGGTGCAGAAAGAGGGAACAGGGGTGCAGAAAGAGGCAAGAGAGGTGCAGAAAGATTGAAGAGGGGTGCAGAAAGAGGCAAGGGGGTACAGAAAGAGGCAAGAGAAGTGCAGAAAGAAGCAACACAGGTGCAGCAAGAGGCAGGAGAACTGCAGAAAGAGGCAAGAGAGGTGCAGAAAGAACCGAGAGAAGTACAGAAAGAGGCAAAATGGGTGCAGAAAGAGGCAAGAGAACTTCAGAAAGAAGCAAGAGAGGTGCAGAAAGGGTCAAGAGAGGTGTAGAAAGAGGAAAGAGGGGTGGAGAAAGAGGCAAGAGGGATGCAGAAAGAAGCAAGAGAGGTGCAGAGAGAATCAACAGAGGTGTAGAAAGAGGCAGAAGAACTGCAGAAAGAGGCAAGAGAGGTTCAGAAAGAGGCAAGAGAGGTGCAGAAAGAGGCAAGAGGAGTGCAGGAAGAAGCAAGAGAGGTGCAGAAAGAACCAACCAAAAAGGCAAAAGGGGTGCAGAAAGAGGCAAGAGAACTGCAGAAAGAGGCAAGAGAACTGCAGAAAGAGGCAAGAGAGGAGCAGAAAGAGAGAGTCAAGAGAGGTGCAGAAAGAGGGGTGGAGAAATAAGCAACAGAGGTGCAGAGAGAGGCAAGAGAGGTGCAGAAAGAAGCAAGAGAAGTGCAGAAAGAAGCAACAGAGGTGCAGAAAGAGGCAAGAGGGTTGCAGACAGAGGCAAGACAGGTGCAGAAACAGGCAACAGAGGTGTAGAAAGAGGGAAAAGAGGCACCGAACGAGGCAAGAGGTATGCAGAAAGAAGCAAGAGAGGTGCAGAGAGAATCAACAGAGGTGTAGAAAGAGGAAAGAGGGGTGAAGAAAGAGGCAAGAGGGATGCAGAAAGAAGCAAGAGAGGTGCAGAGAGAATCAACAGAGGTGTAGAAAGAGGCAGAAAAACTGCAGAAAGAGGCAAGAGAGGTGCAGAAAGAGGCAAGGGGGTACAGAAAGAGGCAAGAGAAGTGCAGAAAGAAGCAACACAGGTGCAGCAAGAGGCAGGAGAACTGCAGAAAGAGGCAAGAGAGGTGCAGAAAGAACCGAGAGAGGTACAGAAAGAGGCAAAATGGGTGCAGAAAGAGGCAAGAGAACTTCAGAAAGAAGCAAGAGAGGTGCAGAAAGGGTCAAGAGAGGTGCAGAAAGAGGAAAGAGGGGTGAAGAAAGAGGCAAGAGGGATGCAGAAAGAAGCAAGAGAGGTGCAGAGAGAATCAACAGAGGTGTAGAAAGAGGCAGAAAAACTGCAGAAAGAGGCAAGAGAGGTGCAGAAAGAGGCAAGAGGAGTGCAGGAAGAAGCAAGAGAGGTGCAGAAAGAACCAACCAAAAAGGCAAAAGGGGTGCAGAAAGAGGCAAGAGAACTGCAGAAAGAGGCAAGAGAACTGCAGAAAGAGGCAAGAGAGGTGCAGAAAGAGAGAGTCAAGAGAGGTGGCGAAAGAGGGGTGGAGAAATAAGCAACAGAGGTGCAGAGAGAGGCACGAGAGGTACAGAAAAAGGCAAGAGAAGTACATAAAGAGGCAAGAGAGTTGCAGAAACAGGCAACATAGGTGCAGAAAGAGGAAATAGGGGTACAGAAAGAGGGAAGAGGGGTGCAGAAAGAAGCAAGAGAAGTGTAGAAAGAAGCAAGAGAGGTGCAGAAAGAGGCAAGAGAGGTGCAGAAAGAGGGAAGAGGGTACAGAAAGAGGCATGAGAAGTGCAGAAAGAAGTGACAGAGGTACAGAAAGAGGCAAGAGAGGTGCAGAAGAAAGAAGCAAGAGAGGTGCAGAAAGAAGCAAGAGAGGTGCAGAAAGAAGAGAGGAACAGAAAGCAGAAGAGATGTGAAGAAAGAGGTAAGAGAAATGCAGAAAGAGGCAAGAGAGGCACAGAAAGAAGCAAGATTGTTTTGCGCACCATTAGTATCAATTTAATACCCACATTTAGCAATAAGTAACAGGTGACCATTCTAGATTTGCAAAGGTCCTTCCACCACACTGTAACACTTGTTGCTGCATTTTTGGTAACGCTTGAGCCTTTTGAGCTAGAAACAAGGTTTTTTTTGTTCAAGTCTGCAGATTATGCGGCAGATGATGGATTATATGGCAAATGCGGAAAATGTATAATTATGTGGAAATCGCTGCAGCCAAACAGTCGCATAATTCCAGTGGCCCTGCTCATACCTCTGACTAGGTCCAGAAGTGCTCCTCAGTGGTTCTTTCTTTTTTTGTCTCATTGAGTTTATAGTTTAGTTTCTATGGAAACGAGGAAGACTAAACCTGAGGTTACCACTCCACAACACAGACTACCATACCACATAATTACTCTCCATAACACATAAACCCACTCTGTATAATTCCTATACACTAAATACCACATACCTTCTATCCACATCAAAGTCAAAGTCTATCCACATAATTTCACTGTACATCATACTACATAATTCTACTACACACAACCTACATCCACTACACTCCAAGAAACATTAATAAAACACTTTTACATTTACAACGCCTATAGTTCTAACTCTCGCAAATGTGAAACCTATGCTTCTTTAACTAGTAGTCGCGTTTGCAGAGAGGTGGAGAAAGGGGGCTGGGCCTCCGACCAGCGCTCAGGAATTCCACTGCATTGGATCTACAGGAGGTACCAGGAGGGCTTCTTGGCCCCCAAAGTCCCTCAGGAGCAAAGTGGACTTCATACCCCAACCTATAGTGTGCCAGGAGGCATGTTTGCAGAGTGGTGGAGAAAGGGGGGCGTGTCCTCCGAAGACATCTTATCAATACCACTGTGTGGGACTTACTGGAGGTAACAGGAGGGGTAGATGGCCCCCAGGGACAACATTGGGGGCCAACTACCCCTCTTATTACCTCCAGTAAGTCCCACACACCAGCATTGGTAAGTTCTCAAAGCAGGCCACGCCCCCTTTGCCCACCAGTCTGCACACGCACTCCCCGGCACACTCTTGGATGGGGAGTGAAGTCCCCTTCGCTGCTGGGGGTCCTTAGGGGCCAACTAGCCTACCTGATACCTCCAGTAAGCCCCATATAGTGGGATTGCTGTGAGGTGGACACAGGCCATGCCGCCCCCTTTCTGCACCACTCTGCAAACACGCCTCCTGGCACGCTCTTGGTTGGGGGATGAAGTCTCCTGGCCTCCTGAGGATCCTTGGGGGCCAACTAGCCCTCCTGTTGTCTGTAGTAAGCCCCACACAGTTGGATTGCTGAGAGTGGACCGAGGCCACACCCCCTCTTTACACCACTCTGCAAACGCGCCTCCTGGCGCACTTCTGCTCGGGGGATGAAGTTCACTTTAGTCCTGAGGTCCTCAGGACACAAGAGGACCTCATCGCCCCACCAGCAGTATGCCAACAGGCGCGTTTGCAGAGTGGTGTAAAAAGGGGCTTGGCCTTGGACCACCTCTCAGCAATCCCACTGTGTGCGGCTTACAGGAGGTACCTGATGGGCTAGTTGGCCCCTAAGGACACTAAAGATTCTAGGGGACTTAATCCCCCAACCCAGAACTCGCCAGTAGGCGCGTTTGCAGAGTGGTGCAGGAAGGGGGCTGGGCCTCCGGCGAGATGCCGGCTTTTCCCCCCCCATTTGTTAGAAGGGTACTGCGCTGCCCCCCTCCCTTGGCCGATTTGGGCCCCGGGGACCCATCCCCCGGGCATGGCCACATATTTTTATTTATTTATTTTATCTTTTTAATGGAAGGGGGCCACACGGCCCCCCTCATGAGGCCTTTATCAGCCCCAGGGACTTTAAAAAAAATAAATTAATATTCGGGAGGGGGGCCACGTGGCCCCCCTTCCCTGGGCCACTTTTGGCCCCGGGGACCCCATCCCCCGGGGCCGGCCCTTTGCGTTGTGGGCCGCGGGGGGAGCCCCAATGCCCCTGCGATCCCTGCCAGCTCCCTGCCTCCTGCGGGAGCCGGCATTGCTTTTGGACAAGGGGAGCTGCTGACATGCAGCTCCCCTTGTCCAAAAGCAATTCTGCTTTGCTTCGTGGAAGCGAGAGCAGATTTCCTGCTCTCACTTCCACGAAGCAAAGCAGAGTTTGCAATGGCAGGGTGGGAGCCGTGCTCCCACCCTGCCATTGCAAACTGCAATGTCCCGGGGGTAGGCACCCCAGGACATTACCGGAGTCGGCCCAGAGGGGTAGCAGTCCCCAGGGCCAAGGAGTGCTCCAGAAGGGGGGCTTTGCGGCCCCCCCTCCCAACATAATTTAAGCCCCGGGGAGGTGGTGGTCCCCAGGGGTCTGCAACCGACCCCGCCCGCTCATTATTACTGAATGCCCCGGGGAGGTGGTGGTACCCGGGGCAGCATGGGGGCAGGAGCCCCCCACACATAATTTACACAAGCCCCGGGGAGGTGGCGGTCCCCGGGCTGTGGGGGGGCGTGTGCCCCTGCATAATATTAATCATGCCTTGGGGAGGTGGCGGTCCCCTGGGCTGCAGGGGCCCCCACGGGCCCCCACATATACTTTCCTTATTGCCCCAGGACCTGGCCCACCCGGGGCTTATAAAAACAAAGCGCGGGAGACCACGCTTTTTTTTTTTTTTCTCGGCGGGATTCGAGCACCCAGCACGAATCCTGCTGTTTTAAAGAAAAAAATGCTTTTTTAGGCCCTGACCAGGCCTAGGGGGTCAGGGTGTTTCTACCCTGCCCCCTTTTCTTTTTTTTAATCATTTTATTACCTTTTTTCTTGTGACTCAGTTTTACCGAGTCACAAGATGGCTGCCAACACTTCTTGGTTTGGAGTGTTGTCAGCCAATCAAAATGAAACTCGTGATCGGGAGGGTTAGCGAATCCTGCTCAGTCACCAAATATCAATATTTTTTATTTTTGAATTTGTCACTACTGAACAGATTTACACCATTTAAAAAAATCGCTTTCTGAACCAGGAGCTAAATTTTTGCCAAATTTGGTGTAATTCCATTCAGCAGTTCGGGCTGTAGCCTCTTCCAAAATTTCCTATGAAAATTAACATGGAGAGAACGTGTTTTGGGACCCCCCTTTTTTCTCGGTCTCTGCTTGATGATTCACCCCAAAACTTTCAAGTCAGGAGCTGACCGGAGCAGGGCATAAGTTTTGAAAATGTTGAGAAGATTCATCAAACGGCGTCAAAGATATTGGCAAAAGAAAAAACGCTTTTTGAATAGAAACAAGGTCCTAACTATAACTACCTACTGGCAATATATATATATCGCCAGCTTCGCCTACCAAACATCCAGTTTCCCTAGAACAGACGAACGCGGAACCCAATTTATGGTGCAAAATTAATTTATTTAATGCCCTGCACCTCCGCCATAACGCGTTTTGGCCTCCCAAAGGCCTTGATCACATGACGCATTGCGTAGTGCCTTACAAAAATTTAAAGTGCCAGTGCCAAACTCGTGATCACACAGGTGACTACATCATAAACATAGAAGAGTTATAAGACAGTTCCAGCAGAATGTAAAGCAGTTACACCATACAAGTAAAAATACGGATTCTTTTGGTCTAAAATCAATTAATATTTCATAGTATTAAAATATAAAAATAGATAAAATACCAATGCATATGACAACTTAATTTCTGTCATATTAATGCAACAATCCGCTAAAATCTGCATAGTTAAAACGCAGTAAAAAAAGACAATATTATAAGATGTTAAAATATTGTTATGGTAAAAAACAGCTCAATGTCAGTACATAGTTTTGTTTACCATAAGAGTCAATATCATACACTCTTTCACTAGTTTACACTGACTGCCGACCGGACGATAATAACAGGACTGTGTCCCCAGAGATACAACCATCAGGCACTTATCATGGTAGCCTTTAAAATTTAAATACTTGTGCGTCGACAGCAGGAATTTGAAATATCTCAGATCAAGGGCTCTTCATTGCCTCTGTGTTCCTGCGTCTTCTTCACATCACCATTTGCCCTGAAGAAGTTCATTTTATGTATGAACGAAACGCGTTGGCTGGAATTTGCACATTTTGATATTGAAAATAAAGGATTGATAAACCACTATACAAAATGAACATTTGGATTTATTGAAGAAATCTCTTTGGTAGTGCACCGCTCCACTATTTTCACACTCTTTCACTAGTTCTTGATAGTGTGCGCTGTGATCACACTGAGTTGGTACTCGTTATTATGCCCTAAGTGGGCTTGGATTCTCCTCCATGTCTTACTGTGATCGAGTGTAAGTGCATAGTGTATCACCCTGTTGAATCCATAAGGATTCTAAAGTGCTAAGTGCTATAAAAGACAGAGAACTATGTGACTGAGGGGCTGAGTAGTTTAAAATAAAGGAATAGTAAAACCCGAATGTGCAAATTGGCTGAAGGAGAAACTAATCATAAACAAGTGAAGAAATCTTCACTTGCGTTGAGCCCAAATAGAGTTTTTGTATCAAGTTCCAGAATGTACCTTGTTTCCAATAAGCGTAGTTGGGCCTCGGGGTTGCCTCCCCTCCTGAGTGGTGGAATTGTGTCAATGACAAAATATTTGAGGTGTTCCGGGCTACCGCCATGGGTCTCCCCAAAATGTCGGGCCACTGGGTATGCTGAATCGCTGTTGGTAATGGCCCTTATGTGCTGGAGTATCCGCTTGTGTACCGGCAGTTTGGTACTGCCTATATAGCGTAGTCCACAGGGACACTTCAGCACATAAACAGCGAATTCAGTCTTACATGTAAGTCTTTTCTTAATAGGTACAGGGTCCGGTTTAAATGGGCTAGTGTAGCATGTTTTGTTGTCGGCAAATCTACACGCTTTGCATGTGGGACATTTAAAGAACCCTTTACATGAGGTGAGCCAATTCCCAGTTATTTTCAATTCGGGACTGCTCTTTACCAGGTTGTATATATATATATATATATATATTACCTACTGGCGGTTGCCAGTAGGTAGTTATGGTTAGAACCTATTTTCCATAGGAAAAGTGTTTTTTGGTTTGCCAATATCTTTAGCGCCGTTTGACGAATCTTCGTGAAAGTTTCAAAACTATTGGCCCGCTACGGTCAGCTCCTGTCTTAAAAGTTTCGGGGTGCTTTGTCAAGCGGGGGCCGAGAAAAAAGGGGGTTCCCAAAACACGTTTTCCCCATGTTCATTTCCATAGGAAAAATTGGAACAGGCTACAGCCCGAACTGCTGAACGGAATTACACCAAATTTGGCAAAAAGGTAGCTCTTGGTTCAAAAAACAACCTTTTTTTAAAATGGTGTAAATCCATTTGGTAGTTCCTGAGAAATTAAAAAAAGAAAAATATCGATATCTGAGCACCGAGGAGGAGTCGCAACTCCTCCCGAGCACGAGCTGACTTCTGATTGGCTGCCAACACTCCAAACCAGGAAGAGTTGGCAGCCATCTTGTGACTCGGTAACCGAGTCACAAGAAAAGAGTGGAAAAAAGGTTGAAAAACAAGAAAAGGGGGCAGGATAGAAACACCCTGACACCCTAGGCCTGCTCAGGGGGTCCCACAGGGACCCGCCACGCCAAAAAAAGCATTTTTTTTAAAAAGAAAAAAATCGGCAGAATTCGCACTGGGTGCGTGAATCATGCAGAGAATTTTTTTTTAAAATGAAGCGTGGGAACAATGAGCCCCCGGGTGGGCCAGGTCCAGGGGAAATGGCAACATTTAATAACGGGGGCCCGCTGGGCCCCGCAGCCCCGGGGACCGCCACCTCCCCGGGCTATGCGAATTATATGCGGGGGCACGCGACCTCCCTGCAGCCCCGGGGACCACCACCTACCTGGGGCATCTTTATTTGGATGTGGGGGGGGCTCCCAGGCCCCCCAAGCCCTGGGGATCGCCACCCAGACATAATGCACAGCTTTAACCATTCAAACTCTCAACACTGCTTTCACAGCAGACAGTTGGCAACCGTGCAGTCCTGCCACCATATTTCAAGCAGGTGGTGCATCCTCCGTGGCTGAGGCCCCCGTGCTTCATATCACCCAAAAGTGCCTCTGTTTCAAAGACCCCACTCCATCAAGAGGTAAGTTTACCAAAACCTCAGCCGCGGAGGATGCACCACCTGCTTGAAATATGGTGGCAGGACTGCACGGTTGCCAACTGTCGGCCGTGAAAACAGCGTTGAGAGTTTGAATGGTGAAAGTTGCGCTTTATGTCTGGGGCCCACCGGAGAGCTTGAAAATTAACTTTATGGCAAAACAAACTGTACTGGCAAAATTTACGGACCACAATTGTGGGGAAGATTTGACCACAACTACCAGCATGCTTCACTGGAGATTGCATGCATTTTGGGAAAAGATAGGTGTGGCCGTGCCGTGATTTGCAACTGCTGCCCCATGAGAAAGGAGCTTGTGGCTCTGAAACGCATTGGGGATTCATGAACAGCCATAATGTGCCGCTTTAAGTAATAAAGGTTTTGGTAAACGTACCTCTCGATGGAGTGGCGTCTTTGAAATAGAGGCACTTTTGGGTAAGGGTGGGCGGAATTTGTGTAGTCGCATTACGCAAAGTTCCGCGAAACAGTAAAAAATCTCTGCGAACACGCGGAAATTCTGCGAACACGCGGAATTGCTTGTCTGCCCCATTCGCGATGTGTTTTTGCATGCTCGCGGGGAAATATCTCGCTAACTTGCCCATGCGGTCGCTAATGGGCGCGGCCATTTTTGTTTTTCACTTGTCCCACCCGTTCATGATGCTTATTTCCTATTCGGGGTCGCGTATTGCGTGCTCCTGCACGTTCGCGATGAGTATTTCCTGTTTGGGAACGCGTATTACGTGTTCGCGACACTTTTTGCGTGCTCGGGGGGGAAATATCACGCGAACTTGCCCATGCGGTCGCAATGGGCGCGACCATCTTGTTTTTCACTCTATTGCTATGGTTCTCGGCCTGCTTTTCTATCCTCCCTCTTTCTTTGCAATCCTTTGTTTCTCTACACTTTTTAAATCTTTTTTATTTATTATCTATCTCTCTATTTTCCTGATTCTATATTTTGACTTTTTTTCTACTTTTTGTTACTTTTTCTACTACTTTTTCACTCTTTTTCTATAACTTGGTTTTTTCATTTCTTTTACTTACTTTTCGAAATCCTCCCTTTTCTTTTCCACCCCCCCCCCGAGTCCCAGAACCATGGCCAAAGGTGTGGGCAAGAGCCGCGACCGCCTTCCCTGCGCCCACACGGGGTGCAGGCACGGGCCTTATTTAATGAGGCGGAGGTGGCCGCACTTGTTTTTTTTGTCCAGCGACACCTCCCCTTAACCCTGGCAGCAGGCGGCAGGCCTGGGTCTGGGTACGGGCTCCGGGAGCGTCACCAGCGGTGGGGAAAGGTGCGCCGGTCAGTGTTTCACTGCTCTGGGGTCCGGCGCACCCCTAACCAGCTGACGCGCCGGTGGTCCGATATCCTGGACCGGGAGCAGGACCTGCTGGACCTGCTAGGAGTGGAGGTCCTGGGGCTTGGTGAGTAGCTATTTAATATTACTACTTTGTGTTCTTCTGCTCTGTGTTATATATTGCGAATATATTTTTTTCCCAAACAGCATGAATGCTGCTGCTTACATTGCAGGTAAATTACGTTTAAAAATCTTCTGTGATTGTTATGACACAGGTGCTCGGCACTACTAATCTTACTTGTTTGCAACTTTGCGCTCGCTTGGCATGATTATGTAAGAGTTTACTTTAGAGAACTTAAGTTAGGTAATGCTAGAGAGACTCTAGTCCTTCCTTTGTCCTACTGCCACTAAGAAAAGATAGTGGTGGATTGATAGGTTTAGTTACTTATCAGTAGGTAATTTTTTAATGGTCTGCGTGACGCATCATCTGTCACGTCACGTGTTGCTGAGTGCTGCTTACCCCAGTCCTTAGTAGAACCTTTTGTAGTTTGTTCAGTGAGTGGTAGTAGGCTTATCACTAGCAGAACATCAGCAGCAACCAACCAGCAATTTGGTGTATGCAAAAATGTATGCATGTGTCCTCCATCTATGCATTTTTGAGGACTAAATAAATGGAAATGCAGACTTAGTGAATAATTGGCCCGTCTGGAATAGGTGGGCTAGGTCAGGTGGTACTTAGGCTTAGTTAGTATTCTGGAATCAGAATGGAACACTGGATTAGTGTTCATAAATAATAACAAGATGAACCGCGAATCCCGCAATACTAGTCGACCAGATTAGATAGGTCAATTTTATTGCAATTGTTGTTTCCATAAATGTTTTTTTGAGCGTTTTTAAAAATATTTTATTTGTTTCACACCAATCATCCATGTTTGTCTCTTTCTTTCTTACATCTTTCATGACCAGCACCCAGGGGCAAGAAGACGGGGTCGGAGTCGGCGGGAGCTGGATAAGATGCCTCCCAGGCCCAGGAACGCTCCTCTACTGAGGGCTCTGCTGCTGGCCCCAGTAAGTCCTCCTGTTGTTAATATTAATAATTATACTTCCCTAACTTTTACTGCACCTTATTTTTTCCGAACTATTATTTCGATTTCCTAATTCTATTTTTTACAAAATCTTCTTCGATCTAGATAATCTGTTTCTAAATTCTTGCTATCCCTGCCTCTAACTGCCTCTGCTATGACTCTCTGTACTACTACTATTAGTCTGTCTGTAGCTAAACTTGCCCAGGTGGCCACTCTTTATGTAAAAGGTTTTAAATAAAACTTAGATTCACCAATCGCTCTAGCCACTGAGTCCAGTCCTTTGGGTTGTCCTCTTCTAGTCTTCTTAATCTTGAGGCTTTTCGACAATTCCCACCAACAAAATGCCCAACCAGATATTTTACTATTTTTTATAGGATACATAAGACATACTACTACTGTTGTAGGGATTCTGCACATACAGAACTATGCACAAGAAAATAGGACGTTGGTGATAGGAGGTTGGACCTTCCTCACACCTCAACCACAATCCCCTGACCGACTAGCTATAGTGTCTCATTAGCTCCCCGAACCCCCTGAAGATACCCAATGATTAGACAACCCAGAACATAACACTACACTCCCGACCTCTCAGAGTCATGGAAGCAATGCACACCCTTTCGCTCACTCACTCGTTCAAGTCCACACCAAATACCACAGAGTCTATGTAAGTTCAAAAGGTTTATTTTCAACTAACAAGCTCTGAGTCTGTACGTTGTTCTATAATGCAGTATACGAGCCATCACCAACAGCAAAATGCATAAGATTAAAACAATAAACATTGTTACAACTACAAGTCCATAGAAGACAAAAGGGGAAATCAATCATGATGATAACTGAAAAGTGGTGGAAGAACCACCCTCCCCTTGGTAGGAATATAGTTTATACAAAATTATTTATGAAGATCTCTGAGCCAAATCTGGGGGACCCCTCACCTTAGAAGAACCTAGAAGTACTGGTTACATCATAGGCTCTGCAAAGCTCTGGTTCGTAGAAGGGAATCTTCCGTCTGCTATGAGAAAAATGGTGCGCGTTAGTATATTGCAAGCATTTCTCAGTCGTGCCAAAATGTGTAGCATGTTATGGCTAAGCAATACGGACTGACCACCAGAACTCCATAACAAAGTGGCTTGTTTTTCGACCTTGTACGCAGCGCTCAGACAGTAGCAGTGCTATGAGCTCATGTGGGCTCAAAGGCGTCTTACACAACAAGCTGCGAGGTAACGTGCGCAAAAATAAAAGACACAAAGCTAAATGGTTGCATGGCTCAGGCTAACTTAGCAAAGACTAGAATGACCCTAGGGACCATGATATAACACTACTGGTGTCTACTGTACTCTAGTAGACTAGTACCCGATGTGTACTGGTGATGTATGTTGTATATGTATGTATTAACTTTTTTTTCAATCTTGCTAGTGAAAAAGAATAAATAGCGGGATGTGTATATGGCATCTAAAAAATGTGTAATGTTTTTTCTAGGCGTACTACCGACCACCAGTGCTGATGGCGACACAGCCACAGAGGGAGCAGGCGGAGATGCAGCAGTTGCAGGAGCTGCAGGGGGTGAGCCAGCAGCATTGGCGGGCGGTGGTAAGTTATATTCCTTACTTATTGACATTAAACTCGCTGCAAGGGTGTACACTGTACTGTTGAGACTTTGTAAGTAAGAAGTTGTTGTGAAC
Organism: Calotriton arnoldi; assembly: GCA_963921515.1. Classification (NCBI taxonomy): domain Eukaryota; kingdom Metazoa; phylum Chordata; class Amphibia; order Caudata; family Salamandridae; genus Calotriton; species Calotriton arnoldi. The sequence continues at coordinate 78,322 of CAWUFW010021115.1, read as the reverse complement.
GGTTGAAAAAGACACCCTTTACTGAGCATTAGCAATAGCATTAGCGGCGGGAGTGTTGAGTAACCAATGGCCTCTTGTATCTGACTTCAACTCAGCTGTGAAAGTTTTATGGAGAAGACTAAAAGTCAGATCAGATTACCTTGATGGATGGGTTGAACGAAAAGGGAAAGAAGGTTGGAAGGAGAAAGGACGTGCGAGATGTAATATTTATGTCTGGCAGAGAAGAGAAGGATAGGATATGTGGGATGCATGCATACGTGGCTGATAGGAATCAGATGCATGGGTGGTTGAATGCCTGAAACTCCCACAAATGTTAGAGGCTGAGGAAGTGGGAGGATAGATACATACCACAAATGTTATGTACTGTGCTTGCTAGTGCTACAGTGCCACTATGTGTAGAATTAATTTGTCTTACTGTTTTTCTAAGAGTATATTGTTACAATAGTCTTGTTTTTTCTTCTTGATATAGCTACTCCTTCCAAAGGGAAACCAGACAGGAAGGAGTTGGCAGCCATGGCCCGGCGCCAGAAGCTGGAGGCCATACAGACTGAATACCGGCGGCTGGTGGTTCTGGCGGAAGAGGAGGAGGCGGCAACAGCTGCAGCCTCCTACAATGCCCGGGCCCCAGCCAGGCCCCTCCAGTGTTACGGCACCGCCGTCTGGCTGCCGCCCGCCGCCGCACTTCTTTATCTAGCACTGCTGCCCCCCTGTGGATGCAATTGTCGCACACTGAAGCGCCGCATGGCCCATGGAGAGGAGGGAATTAAGGTCCTGGAGAAGCGAGGCCGCCGATGAGTTGAGACCCTGTTGGATTTCCCCTTTTTCATTGTTTCTTTTGGTGGGTGGGAATTGGGCATTGGGATTTATTATGGACATGGACAATTGGTTGGACTTTTTCGTTTCGGACATTGGTTGGGGTTAGGGAGTGGGGTGGGTCAGGTGTTGTTGTGGGATTTTTTACATACTTTATTTTTGTTAGGGGATTAAATTATATTTATACTTTACATACGATGTTGTTAATGTGGATGGGGTTACTGTTTTACGTCACACTGTTTCCTTGCTGCTGCAGGGCCACAGCCAGTGTTTGATTTAAATAATCGGCTGACTTGGTAAGACACAAACAGATAGATGCGGTACCCCTCACTGAGTGACTTGTCCTACTAGTACTGTCAGTCTCTCCTCCTAGTCTATGCATTCCGCAACTGGACTCAAGGGGTGTGTGAATTAATGAAAAAATTTCCATTATCAATTATGCCTCCCCCAAACGTCTTCTCTTACCTGTGCTTGATGTTTAACTTAGGCACAGCGATGGCTGCATGGTGATGATGGTTTGGTTTCCCAACATGCGATGGTTGTGGTGGTAGTAGTAGACACTTGCAGTAGTATTTGCAAAAAAGAAAATGAGACAGTCAGTCGCCTGAGAGAGACTGTGGGAGGAGTTGTAGAACGAAGTACAGTACAGAACTTACTGCCAAACAATAATATGCCAAAATAAAATAAAACATAATGGTGGTGGGGATAGCCTAGTACAACAAGTTACAAACTGTAGTTGTGTCGAGTCACTCGACTAGGCCTACACTCGACACAAGCTTAACCTTTAGTGCTGGGTAGGAGGATGACAAATCCAATCGATGCCGGCAATTAATGATGATGGATTAGGTTCCTTTGGAAAAAATAATTACCTTGCAAATATACTGATCATGGGTGGGCAAGCAGAAGAAGACCCTTGCCCTGCCTTGAAATTGAATTAGTGTTGCTTTTGCCACATCCGCCCCAGCAAGCGTGTGATCAATTATTGGGGTACATTTAATTTAGTCACACCTCAATAAATCACACAGCCCAGGGAAGAGGGTTAGGGTTTGATGAATGGTTGGGAAGGGGGTTTGGGGAAAGATTTGACAAAGAAAAACACTACGCATGGACAAACAACAAAACACAATCTTGGCAGACGACCATATCCATAAATCTGTTAAGGGAGAAAAAGGAAATGCATGCATGATGATGATATTGATAACTTGATGGTTAATGATAAGTAGTACTTACTAGCTACTACTAGACAATTAGACAGTACAGGGCAGCAGTATATTATGCAATGTGCCTTGCCTGTCTGCCCTCAGAGAGACCCAAATTACATACAGTTTCTGTTCTGTTGTACCGGGCTTACTTTTAAAGATAGCAAAGAAAATTAAAAAATAGCTGTAGGGATGAATTATAAGCAGAGAGCAAACATAATAATAACAACAACACACAGTCGTAATGATTGAAGATAAAAAATGAATCAAATTATTTAAAAGATGATGAATGTTGATACTGTTACTGTATGTTGTTATCCTGCTCAAATTGGGGAGTTGCATCTCGGCATTCCTCTTGGTCCTCCCTTACATGGACGCTCCGTCCATAAATCTTGGGTGACGCCACTGCCTGCCTGGCGAATGTGGATTGGCAAGGTAAGTGTGAGTTGTTTTTCCCAGTATAGCACAGGGTAAGGGCCGGCCTGTAATTGTAGATGGAAAAACAAGAGGGATATTGAAAAATCAAGGAGAAAAAAAATGCATAAATTACGGTGGAGTGCAACAAGAACACTTTCAGTGGTGGCATGGATACATCATGTCTACTCTGCTTCCAGCATTAACCTACAACAACAACAACAGGACAGAGCAGGCCCACGGCACCCGTGACCCATCCTCCATTTAGCGTACATTTTTTGACAGAGGCAGACAAAGCACATATACAGCAACATAGCATTTTACAAATTAAGTGACTAAATCAATGCACCGCTGTCAGTCATACCACTACACTCGACTTGACTCCACCACTACACAGACATGTAGGTCTGCTGGGGTTGTTGTTGACTTGTTTACCTTTTATGCCACTCATGAAATGCCCTGACTTATTCCATCAATCGTCCCCCGATCCTACTGAGTGACTGCGAAGATATTATGTCACTGTGGTCATCATCATGATGTTGTCCAACCTAGTGTGCAGTGTACAGAGTGAGTCCACATTCCATATTCAAAATGCAATGGATCGGCCTGCAGTAGAAGTACAATTTTGTTATTAAAAACAAGAAGGAAACATTGACTTGAGTTACTTTTAGTGTGTAGATTAAATAATAGTACACAATGAATTCACTTCATGCACAACAAACAACAACAACACAAATCACTCAGTCAGCGTCCAATGCATGCCATCATTCATTACCTGTTCCTTCTCATCTTAAGTTAAGGGGCAGTCTCTCTCGGCTCGGAAAGGAGGATAGCTATAGTAGTCATCATGTTCCACTTCTTTTGGAGGGACTCAATGAAGCAACATTTCCTTTTTTCTTCTATTCAACATCCAATCATCATCTGGCTTGAGGGAAATGGATTTAGGGCGAGTCATGAGGATGGAGGAGCAGGACTCGGAGGAGTGGACTTCAGTGAAATGCAGACAGCTGCAACTGCAATATGGCAATAAAAAGACTAGAAGACGGCGGTGATGGATTTGTTGTGATTGGAAGTTTCTAACCAGAAAGACAGACACACACAAATAAAAGTAAATAAGGGAGGAAGACAGTAAGAAGTTCAAGCCTAGTTGTCAGGGAAGTATAGCTCGTCCTCAAACTCTGGGGGTTCAACCAGAAGTAGGTAAGCATCATATAACACACTACTTCCGTCACCTAAGTTGCTGTCCTCATCTTCCTGCGTTGATTCATGTATTGTATAATTCGGTGGTATAAAGTGCTGATTCATTTTGATCATGGTTAACCTTTCCACGTTTTTGGGCGAGAGACTGGTCCTTTTCACTGTTACAATGGCACCAGCAGCACTGAAAACAAGTTCAGAAGAGACACTTGCGCCAGGGCAAGCCAGATAGTTTATCGCCAGCCTGCTGAGCACTGGCCATTGGTTCCTTTTCCCATACCAATACCGCAAAGGGTTTTGATCAATGTAGACCTCTGTTGGGTCATCCAGATAGGCCTGGACCATCCGCTCAATGTTCAGGGGTGCTACAGTTTGTTTGGCCTCTTTTGTCTTTGCATCAGCCCTGGACCTAGCAAGCCCTTGCTGTAAATACCTATCCTGTGCCGATTTTACTGGGGCTGATGATCCGGTTCTTGCTGTTGTTGTCGATAGTGTTGGTGACCGCTCTGAGCCAAACGCACTGCCCTCAGGCTCTGAAGTGGAACTTGACGCCGGATGCCCTGCTGCAGTACTTGTGGGTTTGAGTAGCGGGCCTTTAATTGCCAGCCGTTCATTTTCAAAGTGACTGGCTACCTCAGCTATCCAACTTTTGTACCGGGCAACGTCCACTTCTGAAAAAGGAATTAATGTCTTACTGTTCAGTGCCGATTTGTACCGTGGATCCAGAATTGTGGCACAAATTTAATGTTTTTATGACACAATCTTAGTTTGCACCCTTGTATTTTCAGCTAAGCGACAGGATAAGCTCTCCACCAACTCATATGCTTTATTTTTTCCTCCACACCTATGTACGCTTCAGACACCTCCTTCAGCTGTTGCTGTAGCATGTGCAACAATGGGATAGCTTGGCCCATAGTACAGTGCTCCTTGCTGACTTCACGTGTGAAGACCTCGAAAGGAAGAAGCATCTCTGTCAGGCATTTAACTAGGCACCATTGGTCCATCTGAAGGGTCATGCCTTTCACAGTAGCATCCCCTCTTTGCATGACATATTCATTGATTGGTCTGTACTGCTCAAACAGACGGTCAAGCATGTAATAAGTTGAGTTCCAACGTGTTGCCACCTCCTGGATGAGTGCTATGACTGGCATTCTATATTCACGTTGAATGATCTTCAGCTGCTTCCGGGCTGTAAAAGAATTGGCACCATCCTCCATGGCCTTAAGTACATTACTGGTAGTAACAAAAACTCCTAGGCAATGTCAATAAAGCAAACAATATACACAGTATCTATAACATTAAGAAAACCAAGGAAGACAGAAAAAATATGTTCAAAGTTGTTACCATTTTAATAATTTCTTCTCATATTGTCTAAACAAATGATATTTATACAAAACATTTAAAAAATGAAACACAATATGTAACACATCACTTTTAATCAATAGATATAAATAAAGGGTTAAAAAGTGGCAATATCTTTATTAACTCGACGTGCGTTTCGGCGTATACAACGCCTTCTTCAGGAAAGCCACACAATTATCTAAAAAGAAAAAAGAGAACACACTCAGATTTCACAAATGGTCAACCGTATCTTGACATGTTTTCTCAAGATAAACATCTTAGTTAAACATTTCATTGATATGAACCATAAACCAGAAGACATCCATTGGAGAATCTTGGAAAGAATCAGGACTCCCGATAATAAAGGGGGTCTCAAAATACGTAAAAAACGAGAAGTTTTTTGGATTTTTACTCTTAACACTTTCAGGAATGGCCTGAATAGTGAAATACCTTGGGAGAATGCCATAACCTGAGTGGGCATCGCATCTTAAAACAGGATGTTTGGTATACTGAACCTAATATAAGTTATTTAGACTTTTGCGTCTTTAACTAATACAAACATTTATGGAGATACTAGTCAAATTTGATATGTTGACATCTTCAGAACATCGTTCAATATTAGACATTTCTAACCCTGGGCAAAGCACTACGCTACGCTCGCGTAGTTTGCGAAGTTTGCGCTACTTCGCACAACGCGAATTGCACGTAGCACAGTGCAAACACGCGTCATTTTTTGCTTGCTCGCGGTCCTCAACGTCAAGTTGGCGACCGCGAGCAAGCAAAATGACATCCCGGCGAGACTTTTTCCTCGTTCGTGATCAGCAACATCAAGTTGCCGATCGCGAGCGTGGAAAATAAACCTCCCGCCGAGATTCTCAACGCGGGGAGGTCAGGTTTCTCATTGCGAGTGGTCGCGTATGCTCGCGACCGCTCGCGATGAGAAACTACCAGTCCGCGTTGAGAAAGCTGCCGCTCGAGTAAAAATCTACTCGAGCGGCAGTAAAAGACAGCTCGCACTGTGCAAGATGCCGTTTTCAATGATTGCACAGTGCGGACAAGCATCCGACACTGTGCAATCATTGCGAACAGTGCACTACGCAGTTCGCGTAGTGCTACGCGTAGCTCGCGTAGTGCGAACTGCACTTTGCGTAGGTTTGCGTAGCGCTACTTCGCGAACTACGCCCAGGCTTAGACATTTCCTTTGAATCTAACTCTCATTTAGTTTTGTTGATTTTACACTCGGACAAGGCTTTGGGTATTATCTTTTTAATTCTCTACTTATTATATATCACTCATTATTATATAATATACATCTGGCTAGTAGGTTTTTAATATGATACAAGGTTATTATCGTAATTGACATCTATAAAACCAAGCAGTTTGATATGTCTTCGAAATCTTGTCGGACAGAACAATAAAGTTTTTTTGTTTTTCAATATAGTCTGTTTTCTCTGACCATCATCACTTCAGTCTGTTTTCTCTGACCATCATCACTTCGGTCATATGAGACTTTTTAGAATCACATGATTATCATGTGACCAGCCATAGAGTATATAATGTGTAGAATGGCACCAACACATTTGATACTCTTTTCCGAAGGCATCATCGGCAGCCATCCTCAGCCTAGTCCTACCTGGAGCCTCCTTTTATCAGGTACATATTAGTTTGTAGTTATAGGGACCTTGCTTTACTCTGAAGCTGTAGTTTTACACGCTCATAGATATATTTTGTTACACTCCTTTTTAGACAAGTCCTTTACTGTGCATGCCTATTGAGCTACATATTTGGAACACTATCGCATATCTAGCGCTTGTTCCAGTTTCCTCGTTGAATCTCTTCCATCGCAAGGTAACTACGGGGTTCACTGTTACTCCGATTATTAATGTATACTCCCCTTTTTTTTTTTTCTCTTATAAGGTCTCCGTTTTGACAATAGATTGTGTATTGTTTTTTCAGAGGCTTTCCAGAATACCATATTACTGATTTTAACATTTAGCGGGACCAGGTCGCTTTTCAAATATACCTACACAAGGCTTGTTTGATAACCAGGTATTGGTCTTAAAAATTCTCTTTAGATCATAAGATTATGGAAATTCACAGTTATATCTATGTTAGGGATATCTTTATCTCTTTTTAATCAATTTACTTTTAAAAATAGTTGTTTCTCATTCTTTTTTGTAGACATCTGACTTTTTCGTGAAATCGTTGATTTTAATATTAATAAGACATCGTTGCACATTCGGTGCACCGCATTTTTATCAGGTAATTCCTTTTCGTCATTGTGGTTTATCCGTTTTCAATGAACATGTATAATACCACTGAATCAACATCTATTGGGATAGATTAATGTTAGGTACTTTGATTTTTATAACCAGTCTCAGTTTATCGGTCCGCTAATATCAGTCCAAATTTTTGAGCATGATGATTGCTCACACTGGTACCGAACAATCTCTTTATGATCTTATTGAATTATTAACATTAACTTATTGGTTTCAATTGCATAATTCACGAGTCAAAATCTCGATAAATTTCTTTTTTTTTAAATGGAATTATACAGATAACATAGACAAACAGCAGCTACCGTGTACATTAATGATGATTAGACCCCATTATATAGGTCCATAATAATGGTGACACATACACATTTTTTCCAGCCATTTATTAGAATCAAGAACATCCACCAACTATGGAGTTGCAGGTTTTAATCACTAGGAACTAATTTGAAACAGGATCTGTGAGTGATTGGCTACTTATTTTCTATCTTATTGTTTCTTAACTATATAATGTTACAGGCCTTTACTATCTATTAGGCCTCTTTCATTAAGGTTCAGTTTTGAGCACTCAGATATAGTACCATAGATAAATATAAAAGTGTAATGTATGATACATAGGAAGACCGTCAGATTATGTACATAGATTGTTGCTACTGATACACATTGTGTTTTTAAGATATATGTAAAAAGAGATACAAATTGTTTAAATAGATGTCTTTCTTGAGAAAACATGTCAAGATACGGTTGACCATTTGTGAAATCTGAATATGTTCTCTTTTTTCTTTTTTCTTTTTAGATAATTGTGTGGCTTTCCTGAAGAAGGCGTTGTATACGCCGAAACGTGCGTCGAGTTAATAAAGATATTGCCACTTTTTAACCCTTTATTTATATCTATTGATTAAAAGTGATGTGTTACATATTGTGTTTCATTTTTTAAATGTTTTGTATAAATATCATTTGTTTAGACAATATGAGAAGAAATTATTAAAATGGTAACAACTTTGAACATATTTTTTCTGTCTTCCTTGGTTTTCTTAATGTTATAGATACTGTGTATATTGTTTGCTTTATTGACATTGCCTAGGAGTTTTTGTTACTACCATTTAAGTCCCTGTCCTAGGAATTGAACTATCCATTGTTCAGGGGGTCCTTGTTTTTTCTCATTTCTTAAGTACATTACTGCCATTATCCGTGGCAACAAAACCAATGTTAAGCCCTCTTGGGCGCAGCCATTCAAAGACCTTGCTGCTAAACTCTTCCAAAATGTTTGCAGCAGTATGAGATTTCTCCATGCGAACATGGCTACAGTTGCATGCTTCCCAGTAGCATTAAAAATCTCAGCAGTGTCAACAGCACATGCTTCAGATATCTTTTCTCTAAACCCCACAAAAGAGACCCAGTGTGCAGTGATGCACATGTAATCAGTGGCTTGGCAACTGGTCCACATCTCTGTAGTCAGGTGGATATTGTGAACAGCACTCTGCTGCAAAGCTTGTCCAAGCAATTTCAGGACATCGTGATGTAGTGCTGAAACAGCAACTCTGGCGAAATAGGACCGGCTGGGAACCTTCCAATTAGGGCAGATGGCTGACACAAATTCAAGGAAACCCACCCCTTCCACAAAAGAAAAAGGGAGAAGGTCCAGTGCTAACATTTTAGCCAGCTTCGCATTGTACAAACGTGCCGTTGGGTGGTTGCGTTCGTACTGCCCCTCTGACCTAAGCATGCTGTCAATGGTAGGCTGGATTATTTTCTTTTGTGGTGCAGCTGTCTTCTTGAACCCAGTTAGGCCAAACAACGCACTTTTTTTCATTGCAGTACTCAGTTGCCTTGGTGTCTCAGTCTGACTCTGAGTATGACTCTTCTTACTACGGTGCCACTGAGATGTTGCTGAGGATGTGGGCGGTACCACTACAATGCTGGGGACAGGGCTAGAAATGTCTCCCTCTTGTTCACCTTCTACCGCGATCATATCTTCTTCTACTTCTTCATCCCCACCAACAGCAATGGGTGCAGTTTTACTTTTTTGTAAGCGAAGTAGGTGAGCCTCCCACTGGATGATGTGGTGTTTTTTGAGATGACTTGTTTGGCCTCCGGTACCATAGTTTGTACCAAGCTTACCCCGCTTAACAGTGTGTCGACAAATTGAGCATATAGCAATGTTCTCCTCCGTACTGCTAACCGAAAAGAAGTCCCAAACTGGGGAGGTGTACTTTCTGGTGCTGCTGGAGGTGCCACTTTCAATGCCAGATGAACTGGAGGGTGGGCGTGGAATTTGATTCTGTGCACTTACAGTAATAATAATAATAATAATACTGTCATTTGTTGAGCGCGAACAGCTACCTCCTAGGAGGTGTCCCGGCGCTAAAGCAACAGGCGACTCACGGGGAAGCGACAAGATCAACAGCGTAAATTAAGCCAGGTTAAAAAGCCAAGTTTTGATTGCCTTCCTAAATTGGGTTTCAGGCGGTAACTGACGCAAAGAGTTAGGAAGGGAATTCCACAGTTTTGATGCCCCAAACATGAAAGATCTGGCACCCAACCGAGTTTTTTTCACTCGAGGGTGCATAGTAGGTTCTGAGAGCAGGATCTCAGCACACGTGGCTGCGTGTAGACACCTAGCCTCTGTTTTAAATACGCAGGGCAAGATCCATGAACTGCCCGGAAAGCAAGGGTCAAGGCCTTGAATTTGATACGCATGGCTACTGGGAGCCAGTGTAGTTCTCTGATGTGCGGAGAGATGTGCTGCCGAAAAGGAACATGTTTAATTAGTCTCGCCGCCGCATTTTGAACCATTTGAAGTTTCTTAACTTGGTAGGCCGGTAGGCCAGTGTAGAGGCCATTTGCATAGTCCAAGCGGGCAGTTACTGTGGCATGGATAATGGTCTTGCGGCAGCTCTCAGGTAGCAAATGTAAAAATTTCCGAAGGTTTCTCAGGCGGCAGAAACAGGCCGCTGTAACCTGCTGAATCTGGGCGGAGAAGGACAGATCGTCCTGCCATTTAACACCCAGATTTTTGGCACATCTCGTAGGAACCGGTGCCGGACCCATTTCCTCAGGCCACCAAAGGGCTGCCGCTGGAGGCTTGGATTTGCCAAAAAACATCACTTCAGTCTTATTGGCGTTCAATTTGAGTTTGTTGTTGTTCATCCATCCTGTGATGTCTTTTAAGCAGCCTTTGAAGCACTTAAAAGAGTCTTCGTTCTGATCATTAAATGAGAAAACCAGTTGGGTGTCGTCGGCGTAGGAAATCGCCTTCACTCCCCAGTTGGCTATCAAGGTGAATAGAGGGGCCAGGTATATATTAAAAAGGAGCGGGCTGAGAGCCGACCCCTGAGGCACCCCGCACCATAAGTGCTTGCGGGTGGACTGATGTGGTTGTAAGGCCACCCTTTGAGTGCGCAGGTGGAGAAAAGACTTTAGCCAGGCCAGAGCTGTGCCGTTGACCCCGCTATCCTGAAGACGTTGCGACAGTATAGCGTGGTCCACAGTATCGAATACTGAGGTGGTGGTTGAGCTCGATGTAGGTCCCTGCCGGGCCTTAGAAAATGCAAATATGGAAGCTGGAGGTGGTGTCACCTGTCTTGGTGGTATCCGTGCTACATCCCTCGCAGCAATTTTGGATAGGGTAATAATGTTGGTCTCCATCTCCTCTGGGCCAGGAGTGATGTTCATGATGACTGTCTCGTCATCATCATCATCCCCCTCTTTTACATCTACCTCCATAACTCTAAGGCTTTCTGGAACCTTCCTTTTCACTAGCCTTGTCTTGTGGCGTGCATCACTCTCAGACTGAGATGGTGGATTCCAAGTGGTATCTAGATCATCAGAAGCGGGGCTTGGAGAAGAAGTTGATGGACTAACCCTCCTTTTCCTTGCTGGGGATCTGGAAGACAATGGATCTTCTGAAAGAGTGGCTTGCTCCTCTTCGTCTGCAGGAAGCTCGATTTCCTGAACTTCCCCTACTTCAGGAGCAACAACTACTATTGTGGGCTGTTGTTGCGGCTGTTGTTGCGGCTGTTGTTGCCCACTTATCTGCTGAGTTTCCGCCTGCGTTGATTGGGTACTACTTTGCAATAATGACATTTCAACATCACTGCTCGTTAGTAGACTGGATACCTATGCGACACTCATGGGCTTGGGCCTAGGTTGGTGGGGTGGGCCCGCTGATGCGGAGGTGCTGCTCCCAGCTTGGTCCCCGGACACCGCTGCTGCAGGCGTAATTTTTTGTTTCCCAAAAAACATTGTGGGCGGCGCACCAGTCTTGGTAAGTGCCACTTCCTTCTTCTGTTCTTTCTTCTCACTGGCAACTTTCTTGGTACTGGAGGACCTGGTAACTTTCTTTGGGGCCATCTTCTTCAGATGTCAGCAGGACGCTGTTGCACAAGTTGCAGAGATGTCTGTGGCCACACGTCACGTGACGTTGTGCGCAGCAGGACTTCTGTCTGGCAGTACAACGGGTGATGATGACACCTCCTCCTCTGTCTTTTTGTGCACCTAAAAGCAAAGAAGCCAGGAGAAGAACATCAGTGAAATGCTGCATTTGTTGTTGTGGTTCAATTACTACTAGTACAAACAAACAAATATAATATATAACTTAGTGTGTGGTGGTCACACTTGTTAGTGTTATATTATTACATTTTATTAACTCAGTTTAAGTTAAAAAAATACATAACAGTGTAGCCATTTGTGAGACTTTGACAACAAGGGCTTTCATGGTATACTGTGTACACTCAGGAAGGATAGGAAAGAAGAAGAACAAAAACAAAAATACAAATGTAATGAAAGTGGAACCTGTTTGTTTGGCATTAAATTATTTGCTCATCATGTCATTCAGGGAGCTTCAGCTGGCAAAGGGGATGGATGGAAGCAGTAAGCCAAGAGGAACATAGGAAAGACATGCAGGCATATATGGCAAAAGCAGCACACTACTAAAGTACCACCACAAAATGGCCACCAGCCACATGAACACTCACAGTCACAAGCAACAAGCAGGAGGCCTGGAAAACAATTAACTGAAACAGGCCTGTAATAGCCAGGCAAAGGAGGCATGCTAAACAACACAGCTTTAATGCAATAAAATGCAAAAACGAAAATCTACAGGGCTAAACAAGGTGTGCAAGTTACACAACAAACACACCACACACAACAAAGGCATTTATTTAACACGCACCAAAAAAGTGGAATACCCCACAAAAAACACATTTTGCAATTCAATCCAATGCCATCCATGCCCTAAATGATGTTTAAATTCAACAGAACACACAGAAACAGTTGTTTCATGCACCCATGACTACCTCTGAGCCTACTGGATGAAAGGCCTGTTGGCAGACTAGGCCAAAAGCTTGCAGGCCTATGGCAAAAGCACACTGCCTGGCTTCAAAATGTCCACCAGCCACATGGCCAGGCCCACAACAACAACAAGAAAGCGAAGACAGGCAATGCAGGCCTATGGCAAAAGCACACTGCCTGGCTTCAAATAGGCCGCCAGCCACATGGCCAGGCCCACAACAACAAGAAGCCTAGGCCAAAAAGGAACAAAGGAAACACATGCAGGCCTATATGGCAAAAGCAGCACACTTATAACTACCACCACAAAATGGCCACCAGCCACATGGACACTCACAGTCACAAGCAGGAGGCCTGGAAAACAATGAACTGAAACAGGCCTATAATAGCCAGGCACAGGAGGCATGCTAAACAACACAGCTTTAATGCAAAAATGCAAAAACGAAAATCCACAGGGCTAAACAAGGTGTGCAAGTTGCACAATAAACACACCACACACAACAAAGGCATTTATTTAACACACACCAAAAAAGCTAAATACCCGACAAAAAACACATTTTGCAATTCAATCCAATGCCATCCATGCCCTAAATGATGTTTAAATTCAACAGAACACACAGAAACAGTTGTTTCATGCACCCATGACTACCTCTGAGCCTACTGGATGAAAGGCCTGTTGGCAGACTAGGCCAAAAGCTTGCAGGCCTATGGCAAAAGCACACTGCCTGGCTTCAAAATGTCCACCAGCCACATGGCCAGGCCCACAACAACAACAAGAAAGCGAAGACAGACAATGCAGGCCTATGGCAAAAGCACACTGCCTGGCTTCAAAATGGCCACCAACCACATGGCCAGGCCCACAACAACAAGAAGCCTAGGCCAAAAAGGAACAAAGGAAACACATGCAGGCCTATATGGCTAAAGCAGCACACCTATAACTACCACCACAAAATGGCCACCAGCCACATGGACACTCACAGTCACAAGCAGGAGGCCTGGAAAACAATGAACAATGACACAGGCCTATAATAGCCAGGCAAAGGAGGCATGCTAAACAACACAGCTTTAATGCAAAAATGCAAAAACAAAAATCCACAGGGCTAAACAAGGTGTGCAAGTTACACAACAACCACACCACACACACACACACACAACAAAGGCATTTATTTAACACACACCCAAAAACTGTAATACCCCAAAAAATACACATTTTGCAATTCAATCCAATGCCAACCATGCCCTAAATGATGTTTAAAATAAATTCAACACACACCAAAGGAACAGTTGTTTCATCATGCACCCATGACTAGCTCTGGGCCTACTGGCTACTCACAATAAAAAAAAATTTAAACGATGAAAAGTACCAAAATTGTAGTTGCAGCAACTGCAATGCCCCAATCAAACAAACAACTCCAACTTACTTCTAAAATCTCAAATCCAAAAGTCCTCAAATCCAAAAGTCCTCAAATCCAATGATATATGATGCAGCAGACACAAAGAGTGATCCTTCTAGCTCCAAATCCAAATGAAAGTGAACAGGACATGGACACAGCACTGGGAGGAGCCTGCTGGGCAGGAACAGGAAGTTGGAAACTCTGGGGCACTTCCTTCCTCTCCCAAAAAAAAGTTCACAAAAAAGGACTCCTTGCACCAAAAAGTACAGCCAAATGTCAATCTGTGGAGTTTTTTTCATCCAAATCATCATTTTCGAGAAGGTTTTATGCTGCTCCAGATTGCAAATTTTGCGTGTTTGGCATCGCGAGCTTCACCAAACTTCCGCCGGATGTCCGATGGCGCGTCCGAATGACGTGTTCACGATCGCACACTCTCGTGGTGTCCGATGGCGCGTCCGAAATGACGTATTCGCGATCGCACATTCTCGCGGGATCGCGCGGCCGGCTACCAAAATCTCGTGGCGCACGCTAGCGGATAGGAAAACTAGTCGGCGAATGCAGGGATCCCGGTAAGTCCCTACCGCGCGTGCGAAAATGCATTTTTAAAGTGCAAACAAGGAAAAAATTCCGCTACGTCGCGGAACGCAGAATTGCCAAAATTCCGCAAATTCCGTGAGCGGAGCGGAATTTACTGCCCAGGGTTACTTTTGGGTAATATATATATATATATATATATATATATATATATATATTACCTACTGGCGGTCGCCAGTAGGTAGTTATAGTTAGGACCTATTTTCCATAGGAAATTCACAACATTCTATTCCCAATACCTTTGGCGCCGGTAGACGAATCTTCGCGAAATTTTCAAAACTTGTGGGGTGCTCCAGTCCGCTCCTATCTTGAAAGTTTCGGGGTGATTCGGCAAGCGGGGGCCGAGAAAAAAGGGGGGTCCCAAAACATGTTTTCTCCATGTTATTTTCCATGGGAAACTTTAGACAAAGCTACAGCCCGAACTGCTGAACGGAATTACACCAAATTTTGCAAAAAGGTAGCCCTTGGTTCAGAAAGAGCCCTTTTGTTAAATGGTGTAAATCCTTTCAGTAGTTGCTGAGAAATTCAAAAATAAGAGTCAAAAAATCCATTTCCCATAGGGAACTTTGTGCAAGGCTACAGCGGAAACTACTGAACGGATTTACCCCACATTTGGCATAAAGGTACTGCTTGCCTCAGAAAGCGACCTTTTCAAAAATGGTGTAAATCCGTTCAGTAGTTTTTTAAATATTAAAGGAAAAAGAACTATATATATCTGGGCGGAGCCTAACCACACATGTCATCGTGAGATCTGATTGACTGTCAGCACTTCATCCAAGAAGTGTTGGCAGCCATCTTGGGACCAATATACATGATAGCACCCCAATGAAATGCATTGTAGTGAATAGAAGATTTTGTGGGTCTCCAAAAGGAGAACAATAAAGGGTGATAACAGACTTTAGTTACAATAGAATTCATTTGTTGATGGTACCATACTAATTTTAGGAATTGTGGTGTGTTCTAGGGTGATTTTACCCTGTGAAAAACCTTCTGCTGGGATTTCATGAATCATGTTTGAGAGAAAACAATTTTCTCATGCTTGTCCCACAGAGGTTTGGAAGGTGCTCCAGAAGCTAAAATGAGAGCATATTTTCTGTAAATTCACATTATCTTTCTCAGTCATGTGAGAATGAAGTCTGACATTCTCAGTAAAACATGTAAATCCAACAAGGGCAGAGACTGTCAGTTGATTCCTTTGTGTTCTACTGCAGCTTCCCAGAGTGTTCTTAAGAACAACTAGAGCGCTAACAACCTTACCTATGACAAAAGTATGGCACACCTGAAGCCATCTTGATTGGAATAAACTGGTAACACTTAAAACATTTAATTTAAAAAGGAACAAAATGATGGGGTTCATTTTGTCTTAGAAATTATGGTTAGTGCTGTAGAAAGAAAAATTAGGACATGTTTTAAGTGAGATCTCAAATATCTTCCTGTTATATTGCAACAGGAGCAGCCTGCCAGTTGATTCCTTTGTGTTCTACTGCAGCTTCCCAGAGTGTTCTAAAGAACAACTAGAGCACTAACAGCCTTACCTATGACAAAAGTATGGCACACCTGAAGCCATCTTGATTGGAATAAACTGGTAACACTTAAAACATTTAATTTAAAAAGGAACAAAATGATGGGGTTCATTTTGTCATAGAAATTATGGTTAGTGCTGTAGAAAGAAAAATTAGGACATGTTTTAAGTAAGATCTCAAATATCTTCCTGTTATATTTCAACAGGAGCAGCCTGCCAGTTGATTCCTTTGTGTTCTACTGCAGCTTCCCAGAGTGTTCTAAAGAACAACTAGAGCGCTAACAGTCTTACTTATGACAAAATTATGGCACACCTGAAGCCATCTTGATTGGAATAAACCGGTAACACTTAAAACATTTAATTTAAAAAGGAAAAAAATGAGGGGGTTCATTTTGCCATAGAAATTATGGTTAGTTTTGCAGAAAGAAAAATTAGGGCATGTTTTAAGTGAGATCTCAAATCCTCTTCTATTTCATTAGAAAATTCTGACATGCAGACTGAAACAATCACTTTCAATACCAGCAGTAGACTTCCAGTTAACTCCCTGGTGAGCAGTAGCTTTACTACAGTGATCTAATGAGCAACTAGAGTGCTAACATTCTGAATTTATGGCAAATGTGGGACACATCTGAATGCCTTCTTGATGGAATCAAAGTAAAAACTGAAAGCATTTCCTACTGAGGAGACTGCAGTAAATGAGGAAATTAGGAAACTTCATAACAAATAAGTATCCCAAGATGGCCACCAGAGAAAAAGAGCCCAAATGTAGCACAAATATCACCCACATGTAGCCCACATATAGCCCAATGACAGAAGTGTGGAAAACACTTTTTATTTTTGTTTTTTTGCAGTTTTATATAGTGCAGACTGGTCAGGTATTGGAGCGTTGCATCTTACTTGGACCCCTTATTGCGTATTTTGCACGAAGTACATGAGATTGATCTTGCGAAACATTGAACTTTACTATTCTGTTAACCTGAAGTTGCTCTGAACCGGGCTTTGTAACACCCATTTTACTACTGGTTTTAATTAATTCTCACTGTATTGTATTAAGAAAGAGGATTTACTGTTTTTATGTACACTTTTATGATCTATGTTTCTAAATCAGATCGAATAAAGTTTAATGAATGTAATTGAAGTCTCCCAAGATGGCCACCAGAGAAAAATGAGCCCAAATGTAGCACAAATATCACCCAGATGTAGCCCACGTATAGCCCAATGACAGAAGTGTGGAAAACACTTTTTATCCTTTGTTTTTTTGCAGTTTTATATAGTGCAGGCTGGAAAGATATTGGAGTGCTTTACATGAGCATTGGTTACATCATACAAGGACAAAATCATTTTGGTTGTAGGCATGGGGAGATTAAGTGATTTGACCAGAATCACAGAATGACGAACTGAAGCAGAAACTCCAACTTGGTAACACCACATTTTCTCCCTAAGCGTAACATTTAATCAAGTGGTCAACTGGATAAAAAACATAGAGATAACATAGAGATAACAAATAATTCAAAAGTGCTTTGTCGCTATTTGAGAACTGCTTGGCTCAGAAAGCGACCTTTTTAAAAATGGTGTAAATCCGTTCGGTAGTTGCTGAGAAATTGTAAAAAAACAAATATCGATATCTAGAGGCGCGGTGGGGGCACAGTAGTACTTTCTACTCCTCTGTTGGTTCTTTCTGCACATCTCTTCCTTCTTCTTGCACTTTTCTTCGTCTTTCTGGACTTCTGTTGCCTCTTTCTGCATTTGTCTTCCTTCTTTCCGCGCTTTTCTTCTTCTTTCTTCACATGTCCTACCTCTGTAGGCATAGTTAGAAACTAGCATTTAAAAACCTTTGAAATTCACTTAAAAGCTATAGGTTTCAGGCATTTTTCGTGTTGCGTCCTGATAATGGACGTCAAAACAATGAATGATTGATGATTAATTCGGAGCAAGCAATGAATAATAGCTGTGATAACTGATTTTGATTATCAAATGAAATTGTGTTACACTGTGGTTCAGCACCTATTATATGCATGACCATTATCAGGACGCAACACGAAAAATGTATGTTTATTAGGCATTACAAAATGGCGCTTAATTTTGTGCGTTGCGTTTGTCCCTTCTCAATGTCTATGCACATGTGATATGGTTTTAAATATGGTCCCTTCCGGTGTGGCAGTAACACCGAAGAAGGCAGACCGCCGAAACGCGTTTGTTGCTGGATGAAATAAATATCTTCAAACGCCCCCGTGAGTGCTGATTTTCTTTCAACACAAAGAAAAGGAGCGGAAGAGGGGGTCCGCGGAAGAGCGGGTCCGGTGTCATTACTTTGAATGGCACCTATGGAGCAACGTGATAGTTTCTCTGTTTAAGAACAGCACAGCAATTACCTGCAATAACACGAGCAACCCACTGTGGATTTCATATTTTGATCAGGAGAAAAGAGCAGCAAGACCTACTATAGGATTATTCACTGAAAAAACTGCAAGTACCAGACTGCATAGCAGGGACGCCAGTAGGCGGGATTTATGAACATTATACATTTACTCATCATGCTGCCCCTCCCAATATGCCATTTCCCAAGATGAAGGGCACGGTGATGCCTGAATCGCGTTGGAACTTTTATGGCGGATTTTGCCCGAGTTTATCAAGGTCTTAGCTGTGCTGCCAGAGGAATAAACGAATTGAACACGGATGTGTGTGGGCCTCCAACTGTGGGTGTGTCTTTCATTTGGATGTTTTTCGGCCCGCACCGGGTCGCGGAGAGCCCCCGCCGCGGAAGAGTGGGTCCGGTGTCATTACTTTGAATGGCACCTATGGAGCAACGTGTTGGTTTCTCTGTTTAAGAACAGCACAGCAATTACCTGCAATAACACGAGCAACCCACTGTGGATTTCATATTTTGATCAGGAGAAAAGAGCAGCAAGACCTACTATAGGATTATTCACTGAAAAAACTGCAAGTACCAGACTGCATAGCAGGGGCGCCAGTAGGCGGGATTTATGAACATTATATATTTACTCTACATGCTGCCCCTCCCAATATGCCATTTCCCAAGATGAAGGGCACAGTGATGCCTGAAACACGTTGGAACTTCTATGGTGGATTTTGCCCGAGTTTATCAAGGTCTTAGCTGTGCTGTCAGAGGAATAAACGATTTGAACACGGATGTGTGTGGGCCTCCAACTGTGGGTGTGTCTTTCATTTGGATGTTTTTCGGCCCGCACCGGGTCGCGGAGAGCCCCCGCCGCGGGAGAGCGGGTCCGGTGTCATTACTTTGAATGGCACCTATGGAGCAACGTGATGGTTTCTCTGTTTAAGAACAGCACAGCAATTACCTGCAATAACACGAGCAACCCACTGTGGATTTCATATTTTGATCAGGAGAAAAGAGCAGCAAGACCTACTATAGGATTATTCACTGAAAAAACTGCAAGTACCAGACTGCATAGCAGGGACGACAGTAGGCGGGATTTATGAACATTATATATTTACTCATCATGCTGCCCCTCCCAATATGCCATTTCCCAAGATGAAGGGCACGGTGATGCCTGAAATGCGTTGGAACTTTTATGGCGGATTTTGCCCGAGTTTATCAAGGTCTTAGCTGTGCTGCCAGAGGAATAAACGAATTGAACACGGATGTGTGTGGGCCTCCAACTGTGGGTGTGTCTTTCATTTGGATATATATATATATATATATATATATATATATATATATATATATATATATATATATATATATATATATATATGTATATATGCCAAGGTGTATTGAAGAATGAATGGGTGTATGAGTGTCTGAATGGATGATTTAGTAGGTGCGTGACTGACTGTATAAGTGAGTGATTAAACGTGTCTTACTGAATGCATGGGTTAGTGACTAAACTGTGTGAATGTCTGTATCAGTCTGTCAGTTGGTGTGTAAGCGACTGCATGCGTTGGTGAGTAGCTACATGAGTGTCTATATGGGTTATTGATTGGTTGTCTGAATATCTGTATGGGTGCCTGAGTGTCTGTGTGGGTGGGTGGGGTGTGACTTTGTGCATAGATGTGTGAGTGGGTGATTCACTGGGTGTATGGGTTCAAGAGTGCGTCTGTGAAGGGCTGTATGGGTGGGTGAGTGTGTGTATGGGTGTGTTGGTGAGTGTTTAGATGTTCTCAGTGGTACATGTGTGAGTAACTACCTATGTGAAAGGCAATATATGTGAGTGTTGGACTATATAAATGAGTGAGTGATTGTGAGAGTGGCTGTATGGATGAGTGTGTGCTTGTGTCAGTGATTGTATAAGAGAGTAAGTATGTGTTAGTATCTGTATGAATAAGTGAGGTGGTGTGTGTATAATTGTGTAAGTGAGTAAATGGGAGTGTGATTGATTCTTTGCATGACTGACTATATGTGTGAGTAACTCTATGGGTGAGTGGCGGTGTGTGAGTGTCTGCATAGGTGTATAAGTGCATATGATAGTGCTGTATTGATGAGTGACTGCATGTATGAGTGACTGTATAGGTAAATGAGTAGATGTGTGTGTAGACCTAGGAATCAGTGAGTGGGTATGTAGTAACTGGTATTGTTGTGTCTTTGTTTTCGAAAATGGTAGTCTGTATTTTAGAGTGGGTGTATCAAAGGTTATATTAGGGTGTGAGGAGGTGCATCAGATTATCACGTGGATGATGTCATCAGTGATGTCATCAGTGATGTCATTTGTGATGTCATCAGTGATGTCATCTGTGATGTCATTTGAGATGTCATCAGTGATGTCATCAGTGATGTCACTGATCATGTCATGAGTGATGTAATATGTGACGTCATCAGCAGTGCATTGCGGGGGCGCGAGTTATAGTTACCTCAACTAACTCTAACGGCCGAATTTCTCTGGTTTTGAACGAGTGAACTGTCCAACTAACTATAACGTCCCTGAAACCTGTGTTTTTTTCAGTGAATTTCTAAGGTTTTTTAAATGCTAATTTCTAACTATGACGTCCCTGAAACCTATGGTTTTTTCAGTGAATATATATATATATATATATATATATATTAAAAACCATGTAGTTGACATTGTATTATGTTTAACAATAATAATACTTAAACAGTATTACTTTACAGTTTGCATTTATTAAGAGAAAATCGAAATTCTTACCTTGTTTTGGATGCTATTTCTTTCCACTTTAACTTTATCACAATATTTTTAGCATTCCTATTAAAAGTATAGGAATACAATATTTATGTAAACAATATTTTTAACATATTATTTATGTGTCTCAATATTTTTCAACATGATATTTTCTCATTGAACCTGTTCTACCCAACCCGCGCCAGCTTGCACATATCCTTTGTGCCTAAAAAAATCAATTCTCAATTACATATTGTGCACAGCTAAGTAAACGGAATGCTCCTGTATGTTTGGATAACTTTCACTCCATATATCCAGTAGGCAATGGCGTTCTAGTATATATCACAACGCTGAGGCTGCCAGAGACTGTTTATTGTGTAATGTGTTTATTTTCTCCACTTTGGGGTCCACTGTGGGATCTAAAGTGAGGCTGCAGTCCCCTGTCCACAAAAGCATGCAGGGTTGTTGGCTAAAGACATTTTCTGCCAGAGCTTGATAGAATGAGGGGGAGTCTGTGTTAGGGCTATAGGTATTCACAATGGTTACATGTTTATTTTATAACTCCTTTTTGAAAATTAGATAACTCTCTTTTGCATCAGCGATAACATTTAGTGGGTAAAACATAACACTCTGCTTTATAGCAATGGCCCATTGGAGTAAGAGTATGATGAGGAGTAGCTATGCACTCTCAATTTATTGATAAACTTCTATTCTGAACATTTGGTCAACTGATTCTCTTGAAGCAGCACTATATCCATGCTATGACGAGTGAGTTATGCAAGTAGTAATCTGGCTTTGCAGATGTTATGCAGCCCTTTAGGATTCCCAGTGACCAGTTGAAATTTATGTCTTGATGCGATCAACTCTGATTGGTGCATTAATAAAAATGTTCTACCTGAAACAGGAAAGTCCCCCTGTGTGAATGCTTTTAAAGACAGAGTAGCACCATTATTCTTGTGATTTCATTATAGAAAGCATATACATCTGTTGCTTAATTCTTTTCCCCTTCCCCATTAACATCTAACTTGCCAGTGGAAATCCCCACCCTATTCTCTAAAACAACCTTGGGTGTTCTTTGCCAATTTAAGGGCAACCGGTGGATAACAAGAATCATAGGAAAAGTGACTGCAAGAGAGTGTGCATTGAGGAAGTAACAGCTGCATTCACCTTGCAGTGGGGGCAGCCAAGGTTTAGTAGAATAAGAGGTGTCATTAATGCAATACTCAAAGTTAATGATAGCTGGTGGGGAAGTGGAGGCCCACTCCATTCCCATTGACATTTAGACACACAAAAATAGACTTCTAACTGACTGATTGGTATGGTCTGACAATACTGCTAGTAATATATGAGTGCAATTGGGATCAATATGAGTTGAAACCAGGCCATGAGCTTCATGTAGGTTATATTCTGTGAATACTCGGTCAGTGTTGCTTAGGGTAACTAGGTTATGTGCAATGTCTCACATTGTCTTTTGTGTGGGTCTTCACCACACCTTCTTTAAGAATGTGGTCACTTGTTTCAGGTCCATGAAAAATGGGCTTATCTGCCATTATTATTTGAGGTGGGACAGGTACAGCACTGTATATTGAATGTTGTTCTGCTGCATTTCTTTCTTAACAGACATAACTATGAAATGCATCTCTTGCAATATGAATGTGAAGTCTAGGAAGATGGAGATTGTTGAATTTTGATATGTAGTAGTTAGGTAGATGCATTATTATATACTGTTATGTGGCTTGCTTTTAGCTTCCAATTTAGTTCTTGTTTTAACTTAGCCTCATTTTCAAATGGAGGTTTGCACATGTTTCTCTATTGCAAGAATTGCCCTTGCATGCAATTACTCCTGGTAGGCATTATCGCCCTGTAGTCTTCACATTTAGTTCCAGGGTCGCACAAATTCAGAACATGAAACATTGTTTTATCTTCTGTGTTTGCAAGGCGATGGTTCTTCTGCTTTAGGGGCTGATTACAAGTTTGGTGGTTCAGCCGCCCAACCACAGCTTCTGCGTCCTCTATGACACCACTGTGCCGGCGATCTACCTACCTCTGTATTACGAGTTGTGCAGTGTGAAACGCCTACATGGGCCACTGCAGTCTTCACGCCAGGACCACAACAGTGTGAAATCTTGGCAAGTAATCCTCCAATGCCGTCAGGTCCGGGGTGTACCCACCAAGCATATTATGATTACACAGTCGTACTCGTGGTCTCCCAAAAGCGGTCAACAAACTGTGGTTACCTAATGGCGGTAGACAGCCGTGGAACACGTAAAAAAAAACACAACAGTGATCATTGGATGGATTTAAAAACAACACAGCTGATGTGTTTTGGCAAGTGGAAACGCCTGCAATTCACACAATAAAACACACCTGATCCCTGACCAGCATCCTTTGCTTCCCAACTATGGTCCACAAGACAAGCAGCACTCTCAGCTTTCCCATTTTCATTTTCCCATTTATCACTCTCCAGCTCCACACTTCGTGCTCAGGCAGATGTACAGCCCCTTAACTGGGTAGAGTGATTAACCCACTTGTTGTTTCTTGACTAGGCTGCATTCAGCAACCCACCCAGTCTGCAGCTGTCAGCGGAGTGTTAGAGAACAGACACCTCACAAGGTTCTGCAATGCATCATATATACCGGTTAATAATTCATATTGTATTATAACTTTGTGGTTTATTATGACAGATTCTTTCTTCCAGCCCGAGAGCCTCACTAGTGACTTCTTGCAGCTCGTCTCTTAAGCGCTCCACCTTACAGCTTGTTTGACAAGTTCTTGTGAGAGGAATGTTTTGAAGTATGTGAGTAGCCTTGAGTGATGATAGCTGTTTTAATTTCTATATTTGGGATATATACATATTTATATATATATATATAGAGAGAGAGAAATAGAGAGAGAGAGAGGTATACATTTATATATGTGTGTGTGTATATATATATATGTATACATATATACATTTATATATGTGTGTGTGTATATATATATATATATTCACTGAATAAACCATAGGTTTCAGGCACGTTATAGTTAGAAATTAGCATTTAAAAACCTTACAAATTCACTGAAAAAGCCAATACGCCTTTGCCTATATATATTAAACATATTTAAACTTTACAGAAACACACAGTCACTGCATGATGTCATCAGTGATGTCATCAGTGATGTCACTGACCATGTCATGAGTGATGTAATATGTGATGTTATCAGCAGTGCATTGCAGGGGCGCGAGTTATAGTTAGCTGAACTAACTATAACGGGGGAATTTCGCGGGTTTTGTACGAGTGCAATGTCCAACTAACTATAACTGTCCCTAAAACCTATGGTTTTTTCAGTGAATTTGTAAGGTTTTTTAAATGCTAATTTCTAACTATAACGTGCCTGAAACCTATGGTTTTTTCAGTGGATTTCAAAGGTTTTTCAAATGCTAGTTTCTAACTATGCCTACAGAGGTAGTACATGTGAAGAAAGAAGAAAAAACACACAGAAAGAAGCAAAAGAAATGCAGAAAGAAGCAACAGAACTCCACAAAGACGAAGAAAAGTGCACGAAGAAGCAAAAGATGTGCAGAAAGAACCAACAGAGGAGCAGAAAGAGGCCTTGTTCCAAAATCATCCTGTGCCCACAACTTTTCCGACGTGTACTGGTGGTAACTGACTCTGACTAACCAGAGCCAGTGCTATGCAAAAACACACTTAGAATACAGTGAAAACACCTACATACACTAGGGAACACTATGCGTTGGGGTACCCCTGTGATTAGCATGACCTCCTCTGTAAGTCCCTAGTACATAATAGGGCAGGGGATTAAAACTACCTCTTAAAAGCGCTACAGGGCGCGTTTGCACAGTGGTGAAGGGAGGGGTTGCCTGAGGTGACATGTGTGCAAACGCGCCCCATGGCACGTTTTAAGTTGCAGGATTAAGTCCCCTTGAATCCTGAGTGTCCCTGGGGCCCAACTAGCCCCCAGGTATCTACAGTTAGGACCACAGAGCTGAGTTGCAGAGAGGCGTTCCGAGGCCACGCACCTTTTTCACCTCTCTGCAACGCAACTCTGTTGTGCTTACTGAATGTACCTGGTGGGCTAGTTGGACCCCAGGGACCCTCAGGATTGAAGGGGACTTAATCCCCCAACTAAAACGCACCACAGGGCCTGTTTGCACACATGTCACCTCAAGCCCCGCCCTCCCTTCACCACTGTGCAAACACGCCCCGTGGCGCATTTTAAGTTGGGGGATTAAGTCCCCTTGAATCATGAGGGTCCCTGGGGTCCAACTAGCCCACCCTGTACCTCCAGTATGCGCCAGGGAGCGGCGTTGCAGAGAGGTGTTCAGAGGCCACGACCCTTTTACACCTCTCTGCAACGCAGCTCTGTGGCGCTTTCTGGACGTACCTGGTGGGCTAGTTGGCCCCCAGGGACCCTCAGGATTGAAGGGGATTTAATTCCCCATGTTAAAATGCGCCACAGGGCCTGTTTGCCCACATGTCACCTGAAGCCCCGCCCCCTCCCTTCACCACTGTGCAAACGCACCCCATGGCGCGTTTTAAGTTGGGGGCGCGTTTGCAGAGTGCTGTAAGGAGGGGGCGTGGCCTCCGGCGCGATGCCAGTCTTTTTTTTTTTTTTTTAAGAAGGGGGGCTGTGTGGCCCCCCTTCTTTTTCTAAATTATTGGCCCTGGGGACCCCATCCCCCAGGGCCTGCCCCCTATTTTATTTTTTTAATTTTTTTTTACATTTGGAAGGGGGCCGCGTGGCCCCCCTCCCGAGGCCTTAATCGGCCCCGGGGACCCCATCCCCCAGGGCATGGCCTTCTTTTCTTTTTTTAAATAACTTATGGCCCAGGGGACCCCATCCCCCGGGGCCGGCCTTTGTTTTATTTATATATATATATTTTTTTATTAAATTTTGGGGATGGGGCTGGCCCTCTCCATTGGGGACCGTGGGGGGGTCCCCAATCCCCCCACGGTCCCGCCGGCTCCCCGCGTCCCTCGGGAGCCGGCATTGCTTTCCACATGGGGAGCTGCTGACATGCAGCTCCCCGTGTGGAAAAGCAATCTGCTGAGTTTTGGAAGAGAGAGCAGGTTTCCTGCTCTCTCTTCCAAAAACCAAAGCAGTTTGCTATGGCAGGACGGGAGCCGCGAGGCTCCCACCCTGCCATAGCAAACTACAGTGTCCCGGGGGTAGGCACCCCGGGAATCTGCAGGAGCCGGCCCTGGGGGTGGTGGTCCCCAGGGCCATCACTGGCTCCAGGAGGGGGCCACGCGGCCCCCTCCAAACATCTTGAAAGCCCCGGGGAGGTGGTGGTCCCCGGGGCTCTGGGGGTCCATAACGGACCCCCATATTTAACGATTTAGTGCCCCAGGGAGGTGGTGGTCCCCGGGGCATGTGGGGGGGCTTGAGCCCCCCCACACAGGTAATTTTAATTTTAAAAAAGAAGCCCCGGAGGGTGGCGGTCCCCGGGGCTGTGGGAGGGCCGAGAGCCCTCCCGCACCATTTTTTTTTTAAAGCCCTGGTGGGTGGTGGTCCCCGGGGGTTGGGGGGCCCTTAGAGGCCCACCCATACATTAATTTAATAAACCCCCGCATGCCCCCGGGACTTGGCCCACCCAGGGGCCAATTAACAATGAAGCGCGGGAGACCGTGCTTCGTTTTTTTTTTTCTCGGCGGGATCCACACACCCTAAGCGCATCCCGCCGATTTTTTTAAAAAAAATTATAATTTTTGGGGCCCTGGGGGTCCTTGTGGGACCCCCTGAGCATGCCTAGGGGGTCAGGGTGTTTCTACCCTGCCCCCTTTTTGCGTTTTGCGCAGTTGTTTTCCTGATTTCTTGTGCCTCTACCGAGGCACAAGATGGCTGCCAACACTTCCTGGTTTGGAGTGTTGACAGCCAATTAGCATACAGCTCGTGATCGGGAGGGTGCGCGGACCCTACGCGGCCATAGATATATATGTGATTTAACTTTTGATTTTCTCAGGAACTACTGAACGGATTTACACCATTTAAGCAAAAGGCACGACTCTGAACCAAGGGCTACCTTTTTCCCAAATTTGGTGTAATTCCGTTCAGCAGTTTGGGCTGTAGCTGCGATGAAAGGTTCCTATGGAAAATTGCATGGGGAAAACACGTTTTGGGACCCCCCTTTTTTCTCGGCCCCCGCTTGACGAATCACCCCGAGACTTTTAAGATAGGAGCGGACCAGAGCGGGCCATAAAATTGGAAAATTTCGCGAAGATTCGTCAACCGGCGCCAAAGTTATTTCAAATAGAATATTGTTAGTTTCCTATGGAAAATAGGTCCTAACTATAACTATCTACTGGTGACCGCCAGTAGATAATATATAATATATATATATATATATATATATATATATATATATATACACATATATGACCTCAAAGACCTTCATTTAAGGATGCTTAATTAATTTTTATTTTTATAGTGCAGGAACACCCAGCCACGGACATCAGTGTGTTTTGGCTTACGCCTTCAACTGGTCATTTATGAACTTACTTGTAATATCCCAAAAATTATGTACTTAAATCGAATGATATATATGTAGCAAAGAGAGTGATCCTTCCACCTTGAAATTCAAATGAAAAATGACCAGGAGATGGAAAAATCACAGGGAGGAGACAGCTGGACAGGAACAGGAAGTTAGAATCTCTGAGGCACTTCCCTCTTGTAGAAAAAGAAAAGTTAAATTTAGAAAAAAGCATCTCGCACTAAAAAACAACCTGAACGGTCCTCAAACAAGTATTTTTTAGTTGTTTTATCTGCTTCTCGAGTAAAGAAACTGCTCGAGATGGAGCTGTGGTGCTAGCAAGCAGCCAGCAAATCTCCTCCTGCTTACCAGCACACGACAAAACAAGGTTCGCAAGTGCCAACAGAAAAATAATTCCACCACACGTCGGGTGGCAGAATTTAGCAGGAACTCCGCATTGCACGTGTAGCACGGAGTTTTCAAATTGCGCCAAGTCCACGAGCAGTATACAATTTCTGCCTAGGCCTATTGGAGACTCATAATGCTACTTTCAAAGCACCATTGATGTAGGGTCCTTCCAATTCCAGGTACCAGTTTCAATTGGAGAGTACAAAGACATACCAGTCCAAGATGGTGGAAAAGTAGTTACAGGTCAAGGGGGAAGAGACAATATTTAACCCAGCACAACTGATAACACCTCTTCTGTTAATTGTATATTTTTGTGGGTTTCTTCTCTCTTTGTGTCGTCAGTTTTCCTCCAGCTATATCCTGCTTAATCTTTGAACTTCATCATTCCAGTTCTATACCATAACACAACTCCCAAGGTCCTTCTGCTACCATTTCCTCCTCTCCTTTAAGATCACTTCTGGAGGGCCATTTTGACAATTTGCACTTTTGAGCAAGTTTACTACTTTTCAGTATTCACTAACTTCACTTTGTGGTAACTTACACTTTTGTAGTAACTTACACTTTTGTAGTATGTCCTAAACCATACATGACCAACCACTGGTACTGCATCACCATCTCATGGAAAATATTGGAAGCAGGGACCTTAAATGAAGCCTTGTAGGAAATAATGTTAAATGAAATTAAATTGCTAACGTGATCAAGGCGAAAGCTGAAATGCGTTGTTTTGAGCCATCCATTAAATCTTATTTGCAACTTCCAGGAGCGTCCGAGTTATTTTCTGTGACAGCAGAAAAACTTATCAGTACATATATATATATATATATATATATATATATACATGCATATATATATATATATATATATACACACACACACACATATATATATATAGATATATATATATATATATATATATATATATATATATATATTTATATATATTTTATAGTCTGTTGTCAAGTGTGAGGCTCATTTGGCTGCCATTATTTATAGTTTCAGGGCGGACACCTTCTGTGTCATTTTGTGTAGTTTGTCATGGGCATTTTAATTGGAGGCAGGGGCGATGGGTAAGAATTTTATGTTTTGCAGCAAAAGTTTGAGTTATTCATTCACCATTCAGGTTTGCATGTGCTCAAAGCAGTGTTCGAGGTATGTGACTGAAGTTAGTGAGTTGATACAGAGATAGAATTGGGTAACATAGCATACTAATGATAGGTGCATGCCCATAAACTCACTAACGCTTCAGGTACGCATTGAAAAGAAAGGATTCTTGGACAGAGTCTTTGACCATGCTACATGTTGAGCAGAGTGGATTGAATAAAGTTTCTCTTAATTGCCAATAACATATGATTTCAATCATTGATTTTAGTCCAGTCCCCTAATTCCTGACCTGTTTTCAACTGTATCACATTGGTTATCATGATTACTCTGTCAATGCTTGTTAATAATTCCAGGAAGACAAAGAGGTTTCATGAATCATCAAGATAATAAATGGATGACACACACACTTATCGAGAGCAGGAGGCAAACACACATCTAAATATCAGATAGGCCGAAACACGGATCAGGGCAAATCAAACACCATACTGACATATAGCATAAAAAGAGAAAATTTGGAGACCTGGCTGATGACTCATGATGACAAAAATCTAGTATCTATTAGTTCCCGGTCAGGTGGACTTTACAAAATGTTTGTCATACAATAGTTCCTGGACACGCCATGCAGGAGCAGTATAAAGAGGCTGAGAACTGTCATGGTGGCTGGTGAAATTGCGTTTGAGTCAAGGCTCATTCTAGTTGCTCTAGTTTGTTCACCCATATTGCATTCCCGCACATTTGTTATTTTTGTTCCCTCCTTGTTCCCACCCATTTCTGATTTCCATCCCTCTTCCATTCACTCTTACCTAATTCTTACTGGTTGTTTTGTGTGGGGTTTATGTTCCAATCTGCAGGTGTATGCCAACAGCACTCAGATTTCTGGAATTCTCCAGGTACACCAAGGGGTTTGTCACAGTTTATCATTAAGTACACCCTGATAAATGTATCCTTATACTTTATTGTATTCTTGATATGTTCTCCATAGCACTGAAATCCACTTGTTTGCCCAAGCGTGCACCATTAACCAGATGAGACACATTTATGGCCCACCTTGAGCCAATAATTTAAGTCACTCTGCACCAATTGCTGGTGACGTCATATTATGTTATGTAGAATTGTATGGTGCAGTTTATCACCTTGAGGGTATCCAGGTGCTGAAGCAGGAGCATAGGTTTGGTGGTGCTCCTAGTTGATCATTCAGGTCTTCAGCTTCTGAACTTTTGGCTGCGATGGAGGAGAAAGCGCTTCCTCCTGTCTTGCTTCTATGGATGCAGTGGATTTGTGTGTGAGAGAGAGAAGTGGAATGTAGATTTCTAGAGGGTTGGTAGAATTGGAGTCGGGTATTGAGATAGGCTGGTCCCCCTTGTGGAGGGCTTTGTAGGCATGGCTACGGAGCTTCAATTTTCAGCATTATGGATGTGTAGACAGTACAGTTTTGTAAGGTAGGGAGTGATGTATGATCTTCTGGCGATACCTTGGATGAGTCTGGTGGCGGTGTTCTGGATGGTTTGGAGTCTTTGTTTCAGTTGGTTGGAAATGCCAACATATTGTCATTTGCCATAGTTGAGTCTGCTGGTAATGAGGGCCTGCGTGACCTTGCATCTAGTCTGCGTGGAGAGCCATTTGAAGATTTTGTGAAACATTCTGAGCAATTGGCAGCAGGATGCAGTCATAGCATTGACTTGTTTTTTCATTGAGACCTTGTCATCAAGGATGATGCCGAGGTCTCTGGTGTGGTCTGCGGGGATGGGCGTGGGGTGGCCACCAGGAGGATTCCCACGGGCGGTTCTTTTTTCTGAAGATCAGAATCTCCGCTTTATCGATGTTGAGTTGAAGCAGTTTTCTCACATCCAGTTTGACACTTTGGACAAGTAGGTGGTGAAGTTGTCCTTGGTGGAGTTGTTTGTGTTGGTGGGAGAGAAGATGAGCTTAGTGTCATTGACGTAGGAGGCAATGTTGATGCTGTGGGTTCTTATGATGTGGACAAGAGGGTAAATCCTTGGACTCCTGAGTCTGACGATGAGGGTGCTGTGTGAGACCATGTCAAATGCTGCAAAGAGGTCAAGCTCAACCGTTTCTCCTCTGTCCATGATTGAGTAGGGGTGAAGCCAAGGAGGAACTCAAAACATTTGAGGCCAAAGTAACACATATTTCTATTTTGTTACCTCTTGCAATATATCTGGTCTTTTGTCACTTTCAATGTTCACATTTTCTCCATGTTCTAGTACCTTCTGTCCATGGTCACAGAGTGAAGTTTGACTAGGGTTCTCCAACATGTTCTGTAAAAAGAGCTACTTATTTTCAACACTGAAAATTATCCAGAGCTATTAATATTATTAGTGTTGTAAAAGTGGCCACGTCAGACAAGATTTCATTAACGGCCATCCTATGCAAGATTACCAGCAGTGATCACCTCCGAGTATTAGACAGAGCAGCCTGCAGTAATATTAAAAAGCCTTTGTCAATTTTTAATGCTTATACATAGGTCACACACAGAGGCGCAACTAGAGCCAAATTTTGGGGGGGCTCCTAAAAATTTCAGGGGGGGGCTAATTCTTCCAGCAATAGGCAGAGTGGAGATGAAGGGGTGAAAAAACAACAAAGCCTCGTTAACACGTAAATGGTCTTTTAAAGACCTGTGAAGTACTCGGGTGCAGCTGCGATAAGCTCAAAAACTGTCTGTGTGTGTGCCTGGGAAGCTGTCTCAGCCCGGGCTGACACACACGACAGGGCTGAAGCCCTTTGAGTCCTATGGGCATTGCGCGCCTGGTCACACATAACAGACATAGCTGAATGCTCATGGCACCAAAGTAACAATATTCGTGATGAATCACCCCAAAAATCACACAATTATACACTCAGATATCAGCATTAAAAACATGTTTTGGAAATTCAAACATTTTTCTCCAAACATCATCTTATGAGGTCTAAAAGTGGACACATTTTTGTCTTGAATACACACTTTTCAATTTTGGTATGAGTATACTAATTCACCCAATCAAAGGGCCCGATTCACAAAAGTAAATTTAGACATTTGGTCTAAACTTCGACGAAACCTCTAAGTTTACGAATTTGGGAATTCACAAAGAGAATTTACAAGTAGTATCTTTATGTCTGCACTCGGGGGGGAGATCTGGCCCGAGTGCGGATGTGAAGATAGTACTCGTAAATGCCCTTTGTGAATTCCCAAAGTCGTAACTCAGATGTTTGGTCTAAG
Source organism: Calotriton arnoldi (assembly GCA_963921515.1). Lineage (NCBI taxonomy): Eukaryota > Metazoa > Chordata > Amphibia > Caudata > Salamandridae > Calotriton > Calotriton arnoldi. Next base: position 45,995 of record CAWUFW010021115.1, on the reverse strand, counting down.
TTTCGACCAAACTTGCATTCAGGAGAGCTACTTAAAGATAGCTGGAGAGCTATGCATTGATGAAGCCTGAGTTAGATGAAAATTTTATTTCCCTCAGCAATTAGAGGGCATGGGATAACAGGGCTAGAGACTGATTTTACTCTACTTTTCATTCTCAGCTTAATATCTGCAACTAATGAAGGAAACAGTTTGGACAAAATTGTGTTTTGTAAATTTATGTGCTGGTATTTTACAATAAATCATGACTCCTAGCTATCAGCTATATCCCCTTCCTCCTCTGTTAACTATCTTGACATGGTACACTATTCCAAAATAGAGGAGTTGTCTCCTTGTGGACCATGTTTTATAAAATTATTCCTTACTGATGTAGATAAATTTTTGCATGTGGGCAGGGGCGGTGGCTTTCAAGGAGCATTGGGGGCGTTGCACTGCCATTCATAGTGGAGGTGGAAGGAGGAGCACACCAAGCAGCTTAACATTAAGGACTTCAAAGTGTTTGTATTTAACCAGTTGAGATGGCCTTTGCTACGAAGGAGGAACAGGAAATAACTGAGTGCTTTTGCACATGTTCCAGGTGAGGGTTAACTAACCCTTGAGGCCCAAGATACTGAAGTGATGTTAGAAGCAGTGGGCATGGCTTGTTTCAGATGCACTGCATAGTTTGCCCTAGGATGTGATTTCTGTGGTCCAGGGCGGAGTCAGCAGAGCACCATGTAATAAATGGCTGGAGGAAGGGTTGGCCTATGAAGTCAATGCAGGAGTGAGTGGTACTGAGGAGTCTTGTTGGGAGAGGAGTCTGGCAGCTCTTCCTAGCCAGGAGCTGAGGACTGGATCTGTTAAAGAATGGAGATCACATGCACCAGTACGTTGAAGTAGGTCTGCTCCTAACACTCATGCTGCTGACCTAAGTAGAACTAATATTTACGACAGCTGCTTGTACAGCAAATCTTCGCAGCCCTCAGCCCCCACTCACTGCAGCTGGCCGATGGCCTGGGGTAATCCTTAGAACAGCAGCCAGGCCGAGGCCTCTCTTAATCATTGCACAATATAAACGCAATTTGCAGTTACTGAGATGCTGGGCAAGTGGAACTTTACTTTCCACAGCAAAAATAAATCTATTCATCTCAGCAACTGGTTTCATTCACATCAAGACCTGACATATTTAAAAGTGCTCTCTTTTATGCTTTTAACATGCTGGAGCATTTAACTTTAGTACATCAGTTCATATCACTATATTGAGAGGTATTTATTACAACTGTTAATAAATGGCGCTCAATATAGTGATAAAAACTATGTACTAAAGTGTAATGGTCATGCATGTTAAAAGCATAGAAGAGGTGCCCCACCACTTTAAATTTCCACCAGCCACAACTGCATGTGGGCTGCATAACTTTGAGCCTCATTCCTCTCTATGGTCATGGAACCCTTCCATGACTTGAAACATCCTTATACTGTACGGCAGGAGGTACTTTATCCCACAAATCTTAGGGTTATACAATGGTTTTAAATTCAATTCTGTGTGTTCTATCTGTAGCATTTTGTGTTTGAAGCCATGCAGTTAAAAAGGCATTTAGGATTTAAAATTGGTGTGTGTTTGCACAATAGCAAACAGAGTTTGTGGTCAGTAAGCCAAGTCCTCTGCTTTCACTAATACATTAGGTGTATCCTTAAAAATAGTCTTTAAATGTGAAGCATAACTCTGTTTCAGAGTTTACCAGAAGGTCTTTGGTAAAACAGTGTTGCCAAGATTGCTGGTGTCTCCCCTTAATAGGAATATTATGCTTGTATTCATTATTTTCTGTTGTGCTGGGATTTGCTTCTTCATTTGAATATAAAACAAATTCATTAGTCATTGTAAGTAAGTGGATTATTAGTTGGGGTGGTTTGTGGTCCACCACAAGTAATAAAGGCCCTATTTTGGTAAGTCCAGTTAAAGGGGTCCATAATTTAAACCTGAGCTCGCCTCTTGGTAGCAATGACATAGAGCAGAATGGCTTTTCTTGAGAAAATCTGTAAAGCATTTAGAAATACCAAAACAGTAAAAAAAAATTTTTTTAAAAACAACACTACAAAAATCCCATTTATAAACATAGAGTAAAATATAATGAACAAAAGGACACCAAGTCAACAAAAATTCATCAAGAGGAACTGAAGATATGAATGTTTAAAGATTTTAGAAAAAATAGTGTCAAAAAGCACCGCGTGCCAATGGTAGTCAATGATGGCAGTTGGCCAGGACATAAGTGCAGTTTGAGGCTGACCGCAATGGAGTGCAGGTTGAATACTCCAACAAGGTTCGACCTGGTCAGAGGTTATACCTTGGTACTTAGTCTTTTTTCTAGAAGTTAAAATCTTTCAGAGTGGCAAGGAAGCAGGCTTTGCCTGAGGAAGCCCTCATTATGTTTGTTAGGTGTTGGGAGAGGTACCAATGAAGCCTGTGGTGGGAAAAGTTCTGAGTGTGAGAAATTCAAATGTTGCACCTCAAAAGTCCTCCCACCAGTTGGATACATTTGGCACCATCGCCCAGTCAATTTTGTGACTTTAGAACTTGCCTTTTCTGGAGCTTGAAATCCTTCATTGTGCTAAAGATGCAGCTCTATGTGACATTGGTTTCCATGAGGCCAGATACCTTCTTTCTGAGGGTTTGCTAAATTGGATTTGTTGATGCAGAGAAAGTGTGAGCAGAAGAAAGCTGATTTCTTAGCCCAACAAAGTTGTGTCTTTGTTGGATAGCCTGTTGTGGCTCATCCTGGTCCTCTGGATGTCTGGAATTCCAAACATTGCCAAGTCCCAGGCTTTCCAGAAGTGATAGCAGATGTCCAGTGATACACAGCCAACAATCCCAGAATCTGCAGTTGTGGGGCAAGGCTCACTCCAGCAGAGGCCCCCAGCTGGGTTCAGGTCAGATTCGGCTGGTACTAGTCAGCTAAGGACTTAAGGAAAACTCCTCTTACACCTTTTGGCATCCCTGAAGCCACACAGGATGTCAGCCAACTGACACTTGTTGTCCACTGCTTTGTCCTGGGTGCAAGGGGGAGCAGGTTCAGTCCTTCAGGGCTCCTGTCAGATCACAGGCAGCAGGTCATCTTCTGTTCTTCTATAGGTCCAGTAAGTGTTCTGGAGTGGGTGCCTGTGGGTGCCACATTTATGTATGGCATTATCTAGACAGTGGGGATGACTTCTAGTCCCTCCCTAACCAATGGGTTAAACGTTCATAGGTGTAACCCTACCCACCTTTGTAACTGTACCTGTTTGCCCTCCTGCAAACAATCCATATAGTGCCCCTCATTCTCCAAATCTAAGAAGAAGAAACCCTCCTCCCCTTGTGCAGAGCCTGTGTGCCCACCCATCCAGAGGTGTCACCAGGATAATGGGCAGCACCCTCCTTCTTGGACACTTTAAACCGGCTCTGGAGTCCGATCTTTCCACACTAAATTTAGTGCCTGCCTGGCTAGGAGGAAAACATCTGGGGCCTTTCTAGGTATCACCTAACATTTGCTTGTGACAGGAAAGGCCCTTTTGAAGTAATTTAAGTTCCTGGGTACACCCCAACTTGCCTTCCTGCCAGGGGAAGAAAAAATACATCCCCACACCCTAGTCTTTGTCTCTGGTCTGTGAGCAGTTTTCACACCCCATCAGGGGCTTTTCAGTAGCTCGGCTACAGTTGAAGAGCTAATGCAAATTAGCCTCTTGGAGCTTCAGTCAGGGAAAACATAAGTTTCCTTTCCTTTCCTTAATATTTATTGAAAATCAAACTTCTCTGTAAAGTTGAGCTTTTAAAAAATATTATAAAGAATGGTTTAATCATATTTGTAGCTGGTCCCACACCAGGAATAGCAGAATTATATTTAATACTGCATCTCATTGTTTCTTTGTGGGCCTACTGAAGAACAGAAGGACTCCTCCTACTGTTTGAGGCCGTGTGTGGAGACCTGAAGGGCTCAACCTGCTCCCACTTGTACCCAATTAAAAAAATGGGACCCCTCGGATCAGATGGCTGACCTCTTGTGTAGCAACAGGTACATTCCAAGCTGCAAAAGGGCTTTATTTGAGAAGACCATTAGACCAGTTAGAACTGGACCTGCATTGGACCCTGCTAGTGGCCTCTTTTGGAGTGAGTCAGTTCCCGTAAGTGCTGTCCCTGAGGCCCTGGGAGCCTTAACTGCGTCCAGTTGGACATTTCTTACAATCACTGACAAACTTGGAATCAGAAAACTTTGGACTTCCAGACCTTCAGATGACCGGGATCAACCAACCAACTCAATCTGCCCAAGGTGCATCCTCACATGGCAAGAAAATCAAGTTGATTACACTCTGAGCTTTTTGCCACCTGTAAATCCAGTTTAGTGGACCCTCATGGAAACTGTATCGGACTTCGGTGTTACCTTTCTGCCCCACTAGAGAAATGAAAGCTCCAAAAAAGAGACCAAAGAGAGAATTCTTGACTGGGATAAGGTGCCAAAAGTACTTCGTTGGTGAGAAGACTTCCTTAGGTTGGAAATTTGACTTTTCCTGGTTGCAGCTTTTCCCGCCAAAACCAAATGCTTCAGCTGGATGTCACTCAACGCCTATTTGGCTTTGCAGGGAAGTAGAACGGCTACAGTCTGCTACCATGCCCAGCTGGAGTACTGTGGCTTCCATTTCAGAGACTAAGTCAGACAGTAAAAACTTTAACTGGAATGAACATGCTTGGTGTTTCCACCCATGGTTCAACACAGTCAGCATGAAATCGTGTCTAGGTCCCGGTCACTCGCGAACAGTACTTTGTATTGGCGCTTTACTTTTTCTTGGTGCTTATTTCCCTCAAATCTGTAAAAATTAATACATCCAGTTCCCCTTATTGGATTATTTTGTTATTTTTTTCCTACTTTTTAACTGTTCTGGTGCTTCGAAATGTTTTCCACATTTTTTCTACGTTAAGCTTATTTCCTGGGTGCTATAGCTATCAGGGGTTGTGCTGAGGTTTAAATTACTAAAAACTTTTATTGGACCTACTAAGTTAGTAACTTTGGGCCTGATTTAGAGTTTGGCAAAAGGGTTACTCCATCACAAATGTGCCGTTTTACAAGTGCATTATATCCTATGACACTTGTAATATGGCAGACCGGATATCTGACCCATTTGTAAAATGACTTTCTTATATATCACTTAATAATCACTGGCCTAGACGCACTGAACCTCCATCAGATTGTCCACAAAACGACACACACCGCTGGACATATCCTAGATGTCATTTTTGCTAATACTGAACTAGTTACCTTTCAAACTATAACTCCAGTCACATGGTCAGACCACCATTTGCTTGCTTTCCAACATAAAACAACACTAAGTGACTCACCTAAAACTACCTTACATCCATCCACCTATCGGCCGTGGAACAAACTCAATTTGGAACACTTAGAAACACAACTAACATCAAGTACAAATCTAGAAACAATAAATTCTGTTCAAAACTATATGAGTAGCTACAAGAAGCTTTTGACATCCTGATACCACTCAAAACCACACAACAGAACAAAAGAAAAAAGCACCTTGGAGAAACATAGAAATAAAAGACATAAAACAACAAATTAGAAAGCTACAACGTACCTGGCTCAAAACAAACGCCAAACAAGACAAACTTCACCTACAAAAAATTAACAGATTATACAAGTCGGCTATCAAAAAAGCTAAGAAAAGGTACTATTCAGACAGAATTCAAAACGCTAAATGTGCAAATAAAGAATTCTATAAAATACTCAATGAATTTCCCAAACCAAATTGACTAGAAGGAACTCATCCTGTTACTCAAGATTTCACAGACAAACTGGCAAATCATTACACGGACAAAGCAGACACGTTGGACTCATACTTAAAACAGAAACAAAGCACCAGCACTAACCCTTGTACAAAACAACAATCCAAGAATACTCTAACAAAGCTATCCGTTCCTTCCAACACATCTCACACAATGAATTTATGGACCTGGTCAAAGCAAGCAGGCCTGCCGGCAGCCCTTCTGACCCCTGTCCACCACAAATTTTCAAGACAATTTTTTTAACAACCTCTGCTGCCACTCCAGTAAGAAGAATCATCAACGATTCCTTCACTACCGGAATATTTCCAGAAGAACTCAAAAAATCACACATACGCCCTTTACTGAAGAAAACAAATTTGGACCCTCTGAACCCTGACAACTACAGACCCATTACAAATGGACCTTTCCTGGGCAAACTGATAGAAAGAGCAGCGTTCGCCCAGATGTCACAATTCATTGAAGGGAATGACATACTTTCAGACTTCCAAACAGGATTCCGTCCGGGGAGAGGCACTGAATCTGCCCTCCTTGCCATCTGGGATGACCTGAAAAATACAGTTGACCGCAACGGAGTTGCTGCGCTACTCCTCTTGGACCTCTCGGCTGCCTTTGACACGGTTGACCATGACACTCTGAAACAAAGACTCTATGAAGCCAGCATAGAGGGAACTGCTCTAGACTGGATCACGTCCTACCTTCAAAACAGAACTAATGTCATCCTTGCCCCACCTTTCTCGTCCAAACCGTACTCCACAAAAGCAGGGGTCCCTCAAGGTTCTATCATCTCGCCCATGCTTTTCAACATCTACATGAAGTCATTACCAGTACTGATCAATAAATTTCACCTCACGTGCTATAACTATGCAGATGACACGCAAATACTCCTTCAACTGGAATGCCCCAAAGATATTGGAAAATCACCAATTTTCAGCTGTCTCAGAGCCGTGGATCAGTGGATGACTTGGAGCCATCTCAAATTGAATACTTCAAAAACGGAAATACTCACGTGTGGCGATTGGAAACATTACAACCCGCTTGCCGCATGGCCTAATGAACTGGGATCACCACCTAAAGTATCGAAGGAAGTAAGAAACCTCGGAATGACCATGGATTCCAAGCTGTCGATGAATGCCCAAGTGGACAAACTAGCAAGATCAAGCTTTGTCACTATAAAAACGCTGCGACGAATTTTCCCTCATTTGGGATTTCCGCACAAGGTCCAAGCTACCATCTCCCTTGTTCTGTCCAAACTCGATTACGCCAATAGCCTCTACCACGGATCACCTTTAACAACCATGAAAAGACTACAACGGATTCAGAACTCGGCTGCCAGACTACTCTTGCATATCAAACCGCGAGACCACATCTTCCCTGCCTTGAAAGCCCTGCATTGGTTACCGGTTGCCAGAAGATCCACGTTCAAGCTGCTTTGTATCACCCACAAAGCAATACATGGAATGGGACCGCTCTTCATCAGGAATAAAATCACCAAACACATTCAACAGATGAACCTCCGCTCTAAAGAAGCATCTCGCCTCAAAATCCCAAGATCCAAGAAAAAAAAACATGGGTGGCACATCCTTCTCTGTTCAAGCAGCCAAACTATGGAACTCTTTCCCCCCCACATAAGATCCACCGACAACCACCTTATCTTCAGAAAACTACTCAAGAATTGGCTCTTCCCCACATAAGCACCATACGCAAACAGAAATTTACAGCATATCCCTCTGTATATAAGCATTTGTTTTCATTATAGACATGTACCTATCTTTGTGTATTGCTTTGTATAAACATGTAGAATAATTATGTTGTTGAGAGAAAAATAATAATAATAATAATAAATAAATAAATATCATCTTTGGTCTACATGTACTTACTTCCATTGTGCATCTATGTACCTTCCATGTACTTGGATCTGTGTCTCTGTTACTTTTCTCCTGAAAAAGCATATCCAATGCACTACCCTATTTCTCATCCTGTGCCTCTATCAATATCTTTAATCTACATATACTTACCTCCTTTATGTATCTATATACTTTCAATGTACTTATGGATCTATATATTTATCACTTTCTTCTAATTTAGCATTTCCAAGGCACTACCCTAGTTCTCAACCTATACTTATCTCAATATATCTTCTAGCCCAACCTTCTGACTCATCTCAAACTTCTTTCTACTACTCTTTCCAATGCACTACCCTTTCTCTCATCCTATACATTTATCAATATATCCTCTACATCCACACTCTCATTTATCCCAAACCCCATACCACTACTATGATACCCAAAATAACCCTTTCTAGACTCTCTCCTACTCTACCCTCCTTGCATCATCTGACACCTCTTTTACTATACCGATCCCCTAAAACAAACCTTTCTAAACTCTTCCCTGACGCCTCCCCTCCAAAACCCCCTTTTACTCATCCAAAATCCTCCTCCTACTGCTAAGACCTAAAAAAAAAAAAAAAATACTTCACTCTTTTATCCCTCCACAATCCTTTTCAATCAAAATTAACAGACTAACATGTTCAATTCTCAAATTCCATTTTCAACTATACTAATTCACCACTAATCCTTTATGGGTTCCAGAGTAGCGTGCTACTCGCCAATAAAGCGTCTCAACACCCCATCAGGGTTACAAGCGCTATTTAAATGCAAACCTTTTCCCTTTCTACCCTCCCCAACCCTTCTCAATCCAAATAACTGACTAACATATCCACCACTAAAATTACTTTCATGTTTCACCATACTAATTCAACACTAATACTTATGGGTTCCAGAGTAGCGTGCTACTTGCGCTTCAAAACCCCATCAGGGGTAGCAAGCGCTATATAAATACAAACCTCTTTCCCTCTTCTATCCCGCCACCTACCCTTCTCTACCCAAATAACTGAATAACATATCCACTACTCAAATTACTTCATTTTTTACTATACTAATTTTCAACACTAATCCTTAATGGGTTCCGGAGTGGCGTGCTACTCGCCAGAAAAGCGCTTCAACACCCATCAGGGGTAACAAGTGCTATATGAATGCAAACCTTTCTTCCCTTTTATCCCTCCGCTATCCTTCTCACTACAAATAACTGACTAATATCCACCACTGAAACTACTTTCATATTTCACCATATTAATTCACCACTAATCCTTTATGGGCTTCCGGAGTAGCGTGCTTCACACCCCATCAGTGTAACAAGCGCTATATAAATACAAACCTTTTTTTCCTCCTCTATCCTTCTGCTATCATTCCAAATCCAAATAACTGACTAACCTATCCACCACTTAAAATGTACTTGCATGTTTCACTATACTAATTCAACACTAATCCTCTATGGGTCCCGGAGTAGCGTGCTACTCGCGGAAAAAGCGCTTTGACGCCTCGTCAGGGGTAGTAAGCGCTATATAAATGCAATTACAATACAATACAATACAATATTGATAGTGAATATATTTGATTGAAATTGTTGTGTTAGAAATGGGTTTCCGATTGGCTGAGGTATGCACCCAGGCCAGGCAGGAACCATCACACTAGTCAGGGTAAGCTAGATACACATTAAAAGATAACCTGTGCTCACCCTCTGGTAGCTTAGCGCACAGCAGTAAGGCTTTTCTAAAGAGGGAATCTGTAAAGTATCTATGCAACTCACACACACACACATGCAAAGAGTAACACAATGAATACCCCACTAAAAGATTCCACATAGGTTTAGAAAAATAGGAAATATTTATCTCAGCAAAATCAGATGAAAATGATAAAATTCCAATCAGAAGAAGTCGAGATATGAATTTTTAAAGATTGCTAGTGCTTAGAAGTCAATAGCACTAAAAGGCTACTTGAGGTCATGCTACACCGAGGTAAATCCAAAGTTCAGGCCAACAGCGATCGAGGGCAGGCTGGCTACAGGACTCACACAGGTCCTGCTAACAAAGAACTTTGGATGGAGTAAAGTGTCGAAAATGAAGACTAGAAACAAGGACTCGAGAAGGCGCTGCGTTTTCACCGATACATGAATGGAGGCAAGTGTTGGTGCCGAGACACACCGTCGAGGAATCTTCGATGTCAAACCCTGTTGCGATGCAGATGCTGCATCGATGTAGAGCCACGCTGTCCATCGGCGTCAAGCCACTACGGCTGTAGAATCTCTGTTTTCAAGCAGCTGCTGCTTCAGCATTGAAGGTGATGCATCGGTTCCAATTGGTACAAAGTCACCGCTACATCTAAGTCGATGTGAAAAAAGCTGCAAGAACCCGCTTCTGAGGTCCAAAACTTGGAGAGGGCACAGGAAAGGTATGACTCACAGGCAAGGGTATGACTCACAGAAGGCAGAGTCCAGCAGTACCAGCAGAATTGCAGGACATCTTTCTGGTCCCTGAGACTTCAGAAAACTGGAGGCAAGCCAGCAAGCCCTTGGAGATCACCTGGAAGGAAGGCAGAGTCCAGCTCTCCTTCAGCAGAGTCAGGGAGCAGCAGGCAGCAGGGCAACAAGCAGAACAGAAGTCCTTCCAGATGAGCAGTCCAGTTGAGCCCTTTAAGCAGCACAGCAGTCTTTTTGACAGGGGTCCAGTTAAATACCCAGAAGTGTCTGATTTTAGGGGATTGGAGACCCAGTACCTATACCCAAAAGTACCTTTGATGTACGGGGTGACTTCAAAGCAGCTCTCTGAAGTGCACAAGGATCCCTTTCAACCCAGTCCTGTCTGCCAGGCTATCTGTGAGGGGTAAATCAGTGCTTTGTGTGTAGACAGGACAACACCTATTGAAGTGTGTCAGCCCCTCCCATTCCTCCCTGCTCAATTAGACCCATCAGAATGCAGATGAATGCTGATGGGTGTTCAGCTTCCTGTGTTTGTGGCTGTCTATATGGAATGCACAAAGTGTAGTTGTCACCCAGCTCAGAAGTGTATTGGAGACAGGCTGCAGGCACACAAAGCAAAGTTAAGAGCAGAGAAATGTCCACTTTCTAAAAGTTGCATTTCTAAAATATTAATGTCCAATCCAACTTTACCACTAAAGAGGATTTGTTATTACCATTCCAATGAGATGACACATGATTTAGCTACTTCACTCTAAACAGGAATTAGAGCTTAAAAGTGTTTTTGAGGCATTCCCAATGCTTGCCTAAGAGAGGAGTAAGTCTTACAGTGGTGAATAGCAAATTTAGCTGTTTGTCACTACAAAGACATGTAAAGCTTAAAAGTACATGTCCTACCTTCTACTTACACAGCACCCTGCCCTTAGGGTTACCTAGGGCCTACTTTAGGGGTGACCTATCTGCAAAAAAAAGGAAAGTTTAAGGCTTGGAAAGTGGTTTTAAATGCCAAGTTGAAGTGGCAGTAAACTACACAAACAGGCCTTGCAATGGGAGTCATGAGACAGGTTTGAAAGGCTACTTGTGTGGGTGGCACAATTAATTCTACCAGCCCACTAGTAGCATTTAGATTACAGGCCCTGGGTATATGGTATACCACTTTATGTGGAAGTTATAAGTAATGTAAATATGCCAATAAGGTATATATCAATGTCACCATGTTTAGAGAAGAGATCACATGCACTTTAGCACTGGTTAGCAGCGGTAAAGTGCTCAGAGTTCGAAAGCCAACAGAAAGAGGGTCAGAAACCCAGGAAGAGGAAGGATGTTTTGGGTAACCCTGCAAAAAGGGCCATTTCCAACATATCGAATTTACTGAAATTTGAAATGCCCTAGTTAATGCCTCTAGTTAATAAAGGGAATTGTGACTATTGAATTTGTCAAATTATTGTTGCCATTTGTTAATTTGAGTAATTTAGTAAATGAATTCATTTTCAGATTCAAGCTTCAACTTCTCAGCAATAACAGTCTTTTCAAGTTACAGGTGTAATCATGAATTGCGATTAGTGTATTATCACAATTTAAGAATCGATAAGGGTTGACATTTTATACCCTGAATTAGGTTTAGTTAAATTTTTTCTTGGGACGATTTAACCACTTTTCATCCGAAAAATTCAAGCTCTCACGCTACAATCATGGTGGAAATGGCCTCCTCTTCACACACTACCTTGAATACTTTTATCAATTAAAAAAGGAGCCACATCTGGTAAACATTACAATTTTTATTTGCGGCGCAATGATGGGGATTCCATTTTGCAGCAACAAAACAGGACTGCGTAGCTGTCAAATATGCATGTTTCATCTATCAGTAATAACGTGGAGGTTCCATTTCTTTTATTGTTGAATTTGCTGTAGGCAAATTCATTGCCTTGGACTTTAACATCTACCCGCATATTTCGTATCATAAATCAAACTCATGCTAAAGAAAACCCTGCAGGAATTTTCTCACTGTGCCTTGTTACATGTTTGGCAGTTTCTTGCACAATTAATATGAGAAAAGTTCTGAGACATGCTATAAATAAATAAATGTGACAACTATAAGAGATTAGACCCATGGAGGCAGAGTTACTGTAATGCAATATGTTATGTTTTTTGCTGAAAATGGAAGAATTGCTCCTATTTCTAAGAATGTCACTTTTTCTATTATCTGAGCAAGTATATGTGAGTGTGCCAGGTTGCATACTGTGATGGCCTTCTACATAACTCTCAACTCAGATTATTCCTTTTTAAATTTACTTTGAGGAATGTAACCAGCCATGACACAGAAAACAGGGCCATGTGAATAAAAGATAACATCCTATCTACCCAAGGTCTTATAGATTTTAATGGAATTTTTTCCAAGCACAGTTAGGAATTTTAATGATAGCTTACTTTACATTACAAAAAAACCTTACTGAAAAAGCCAAAGTTTTAACAGACATTATAGTTAGGGGAAAATGTCAGTAAAAACATAACATTTTAAAGTAACAAAAACCACTGAAATTCGCCAGCTATAGGTATTCTCGAGTAACTAAAACTTGTGCCCTAAAGTAACTATAATTTGCACCCTCTCCATGCATAGTGTCGTTATCAATGATGTAATTTCAGATGCCATTAGGGATTTGAACATTTCATGAGCATTATTCTCTGTAGCATGCGAGGGTGGGCACACAGCCTTCCCCCAGCCTGCACACACTCTAACAAAGCGCACACTTCAATGCTCCATGTGAGACCAAGAGACATTCATGAGCGCCTTGAAAAATTGATCAATTTCTTAGAGCTCAGCTGCAGTGGCAGCAAATTTTCAATGCCAGGAAGGACAGAATGCATGTGAAAGGCAGAGTCTTCCTTTTGTAGGCACGTGTTTTGTCACTGTGGATGACAAAACTCGGAGCCGACAGCTGTTACACATGCAGATTGATCTCTTAGTGCCGGGTGGATGTCCTGCCAGGATTTTGCAGCAACGTCTGGGAGACGATTCGGGAAAGGATGTTGGCACTGACAAAACTTAATATATGGTGTCTGTTGTTAAGTGCTGGAAAAAACTGCCCAAAGTTTGAGGTATGTAAAATTGTGCAAAATAAAATGTGGATTCTGCTGGTCATCAAAATCCAATCACATATTTTAACTAGACCCAAAGCATCTTTGATGGCAGGAAGAGATACTAATATAGTGGCTGAATTGTACAGCATGAAACTAAAAAATCCCTGCTGGGCCAAATTGTGTGAACCTAGGCAAATACATTATTTCAAAGAGAATCCTTTTTGTTCGTTATCACATATGAGAGCACCTTTAAATACTTTAGTTCAGAATGTACACTTTACAAAACACTTCTCTGGTGTTTGATTTAGTAGCTTATAAAGTTGCTCCATTTATGATAAGGTCATGTATTCTGTATGCATGACAACTGACGTGGTTCTATTCACTTATCGCGTTGTCATCAGGGCTGTGGTATTAATGTTTTCTGAGTTCATGTTTAAAAATGCCCAATTGCCATTTTTAATAAATACATTTCAAATAAACTGATGTGCTACAGTGAAACGCTTCTGCATGTTAAAAATATACACTTGCTTGAATCTTGAAGACAACTTATATTCTAACGTGATATTTGTTGTGCAATTTAGATGTTCAATATTTTCAGAGCTCGGCTCGTGCACAGGCTGTTAGTGCCAGAGCCGACCCTTGGCTCAGCTCTACCTGTTAATTTTTGGGCTCGCCCACCTCTACTCCCTCCCCACTCTGCTGTGGGCTGCAGAGAACTGTTAATTTGTGCTCCCTCACCTACCATGGCACAGAGCGTCCCCTCCTCAGTCTTTATTATAATGTCTCAAGTGAGCTGCCAGCAAAAGGAGAAATCATACCTGTCACAGTAGCTTAAAGTGGGATGAAAAAACATAGGGAGTCTTTAAAAGGGGCATGGCAAACATGAGTGTAACTGTTACTAAGGTTTGTTGAAAGAGTAGTGCAATACCCCTTTACCTGTAAAAACATTTTAATTTCCTTTCGCCCTCATGCTGTTTAAGGCATTTTGTATCTCCTTCACACGCTTTTGCATATAATCACAGTTACAATGGTACCATTGAGCTGTGTGCTTTACAGAGTGGCCAACAATTGGATGCACAGTATTCTGAACAACGTTTGGACCCACTAACACTCATTGTGTGAATCTCATTCTTCCATCAGCTTCAACTGCCGAGCTCTGCATTGTGGGCCATTGTAAAGACCCAGCTACAACCAGAGCTTGCACAGGGGCAAACATCTGAGCATATAAAAAAATATCAGGGCATGAAAAATGCTGGCTTACTGTGCCACAACCGACATACAATGACTAAGTCTGTCCTGCAATTTTCTTACACCGTCTACTTTCCATTAAGGGGCACTGCATGTGTGTGTATGTAACAAGTACAAGAATAAATCATGTTTATGAGATACGGCAGACTGAGTTAAAAGTCACATAATTAACAGTGCATATTTGTAGTTGGGTGCTCGCATCCTAATTTCTTTCTATTTGTATTTACCAACCAACCCCAATAAGATGTTGAATACCAGAACACAATAAATGAATCCATTGTAATGTCAGGCATAAAATGACACACTAAAAATAGCTATCTAGGCACAGCATAGCCCATTTTTTATCCCTTTCGGTCTTCTTGTAGGATTCCATCCCATAATCAAGTTACAAGTAGAGGCTGTGCCTTATACAGATTGTATATTAGGGACACATCATTTTTAGCTTCAATAATTCCAACCAAAAGCTCTCAATAATGTCACAGTCTGAGGCCAGTACCTGCTTCAACTTGACTTTTGACAGCCCAAGTCAAGCAGTGTTTAAAATGCTCAGCAATCATAGACACATTTTGCCCTATTTGAGACTCACCAGTGTGATGTGAAAAATACTTTCACCTGCGGTCCCAGCTTCCTGGTGGATCAGCAGATATCAACGCTCTTAAACTTCCATGACATTGTCACCAGGGTACCACTTTGCCTTCAAAGGTTCAACATTCTGAGTTCTGTCCTTTTTTAAACATGGGGTTTAGGTGCCACTAGAGTAAACAATTAATGTCATGATGGAGTGTATCTATATTGGAAAACTGTCTCACGTCCTCATTAGATGTAGCTATCTGAGTGAAATGTACCGGTTTTCTCTGTTTTTGTAAACAAAGGTTTGGAGTGGTGTTTGCTACAGATATATTTAACTGAGCGCAGCGCTCACATGCATGATCAGTTCCTTGGTGCACATAGAATTGTCTGCAGCAAACAGAGATCTTACACTGCTGCACACAGAGGAAAGGAATTAGAGGGAACATTGGTCTTGAGTGATATAATATGCAAGAATAGAAGCAGTGGATGGCGAGGGCATGAGTTATGGTTACTTTAGGGCATGAGTTATAGTTATCTGACCCAAAACCCCCGGGAGTGCCCAAACCCTGCCTCAGGCTGCCCAATCCCCCACCGGCACCAAAACCCCACAGGCGTCCAACCCCACCTCACTCCCGGGCATGTTTTTGGGTGGGGTGTCACGCTGATCATCATGGTGGATCCATGGATCCACTGAACCCTAAAAGACTATATATTTTTTTAATTTGACCTTACAAGGCCCAGGGGGTCAGGCTACGCCTACCCTGCCTCCTGACATTTTATACTGTGTTATTTTTTTAGGACTCAGGAAATGAGTCCCTGAGTCCTAAGATTGGAGCTACAACTTTTCCTTCCGATTGAAGCCAGCCAATTACAACCCAAGGTTGAGCTTGTAGATCCACAGATCTATTGTGGGTCCTCCGCAGAATCTTCATGGCATGAAATATACATACATTTTTAGCCTTAATTTCTAAATCCCTACTGAAAGGATTTACACCATTTCACAAAAAACATGCTTTCTGCACCAAGAACTATCTTTCTCCCAAATTTGGTGTAACTCCACTCAGCCATTTTGGCTGCAACTTTGTCTAATTGTCTATGTAAAATTGCATGGGGAAAACTCATTTTAGGACTCCATGTTCTTCTCTGGCCCCTGATTGACAAACAACCTTGAAACTTTCCAGGAAGAAGCTGAGGTGGATGACAATTTGTTTTTTGATATTTTTGTGAAGATTCATCAAATGGCACTGAAAAGAAGACGAATATGCTCCTACTGTATGGTGAGTAAAGGAGCTTTAGTCATGTACAACAGGAGGTCTTCTGGTCCAGGAAGCAACTACCACCAAGAACCCAGGAGCATTCCACCCCTTCACATTCCACATTCCATATTCAATAGTCCACAGTCAGACCCCACACAACCCTTTCCTTCACAACCAAAAATGAATAAAATAATAATAAAACAAATGTAATACCCTCAAATGACAACAGAACGATAATTGTAATATAACTAAAGGATCAGAATTTTGTACCCCAATTCCCACAGCAACAGGAGAAAATAACTTTAAGCACAATTAAAAACATAATACTTAGCATGAAAATATCTAGGCTAAATTAACACAAATATTAATAACACATTAGAAGAGATGCCAATCCCAGACTACATGACAAAATCTTTGTACCTCAAATGAGCGTTCATAGGCCTCTGAGATTGATAAACTGGATGCCAGCTCATAAATTGACTATAATCACTGTTATTTGTTCCGAATTTTGAGCACACATTTGCTTAGTCATTGAATCAGGAACAATTGATATTACAGATTTATTCCATAACTTACCATATTCTAACACCACAAAATGGTCTTGAACCTCCTTGACCCATACTGGGGCAGAGAAATGTTAAAATACTTTCTGGACATGGCCTGGTTTTTCAATTCCAACCCAATAACCCACATGACATGCAATGAACTACACCTATCTTCTGAATGATACTTATCCTAAACAATACATCTGAAGCCTCCAACACTCCCCATCTAGAACATCAATGCATTTTCTCTTCATCCATTCTTTGTTTAATTTGGTGCCAGCAATCCTCCTCTTTACCAGAGTAAAAGGTGAGATCCCCGTACTGATATGTAGGGTAGTATGTATGGTCAATACCATATCCTTAACAACTGACTTCTACACCACTCCAGTACCCAATGCAAGTTGCAGCTGGTCCTGGATCACATGGTTCAATCTTTCCACAAAGCCATTTCTGCAGGAATGATATAAGGAAGTTCTCATATGCTTCACCCCCACCGATTTAAAACATTCTTGCATGTCCTTGGCCACAAACTGATTGCCACTATCTGTTACTAGCTCCTCAAGATAACCTTCTCTCAAAAATACATCTTGAAGTAATTCTATGATGACCTACGAATTAACATTGTCTACAAACCTTATTTCAGGCCATTTTGGAGAAATAATCAATTAAAACAATACCAAACTTGGGTCAGCTACCTACGACACCAAAGGGCTCAGAAATGTCCAAAGCCAACTTATGCCATGGTAAGTTGTTACAGTTATCAGAGAAACAGTACTAGATACAGTCATCTGAGATTTGTCACTCAAAATGTATGCAGTGCAGTCTCTCCCAAAATGTTCCACTTTTCTGTCAACTCCAGGCCACCAAAAATCCTCTCTAAACCCCCATTTCATAGCCCATATTCCACATATCCTTCATGCACTAATTCTAAAACTTTTTTGTGGGGACCCCTTGGGACCACCAACACACCAATTCTAAGTAATATACCATCCATGACAGACAATTCATCTGCCACATGTCTGTAAGGAACCAGACTATCCTGCAACTGTTTGGTATCGGACCATCCTTGAGCTAAACTATTCATAACAGCCTGCACCTCATTGTCATCCAGTAAAGTCTGCCTCCAATCCTCCTCGGACAATGCCCCTTTGATGATAGATACCACCTACCGAACTCATGGCACACTCCATTTCAAGATCATCAGTGTGATCTCCTTGAACATTCTCCTCACACAGAGGGAGCCTATATAGGCAAACAGCTACACAATGCCTTGAACCAGGTAATACTCTACTGTATAGAGGAATTCCGGAAGCCTATACTGCCACTTGGCAATACAGTTGGTTGTTTTGCCACCACCTGTGGTGCTAAACAAGTCAACCATTAGTTATTAGAATAAATTGATTTCCCCTAACAAAGTTTTTGAAATATTTTGTACCCAACAAAAAAGCCAGGGCCTCCTTTTCAATCATAGATTAAGTAGACTCCGTACCACGCAATGCTCTGGATGCAAAGGCTACAATTTCTTCACACCCGTTTTCTCATTTCTGCATCAGCACTTCACCCAACCCCAGATTACTAGATTCAGTAGTAATGATGCTCACATCTCTAGGGCTAAAAGGTTTAAGAGGCTTGGCTGATAAGATCGAGTCAAATACATCATCACATTCTCCAGTCAAAGAATACTTAACATTCTTTTAAATGAGTTCACATAAACATAAACATAAAGTCTTACTTGCAAAATAATGGCTACATTTGGCATAGTACTAAATGAGACCCAAGAATGAACTCAATTGATTCTTATTTACAGATTTCGTGCTTTCTCAATAGCTTCCAATATTTGAGCTCTATGCCAGATACAAAATGATGCTAATAAGGTATATACAGACGCGATGGCTAGGTAGGCTTCTGAATGTTGATATTTATTTGTAATATAACACAAACAATTAAGGTTGAGAAGAATATTAGCCGAGGATTAATACTGTTGTCTATCAGTATGGTATAGTGATGTGTTGGTTGTCTCTCTTTTCTGTAGGTGTCCTCTTTCAGGATGGCGCTGCCAGGAGTCTAGAGAAAGAAAACAGTGGTAAGTACATAGGTGGTAATTAATCTTTCTTATAGCTTCACTGCACCCATTTTAGTGATCAAATCAGAGGGAAAAGTAATCCTCTTTGGTAACAGAAGAATGCACCTAATTTGTGCTGTGATTCACCCTTAATGCAATTCTCCACTGCAACCAGGGACTTTATTCCCTTCTTTTACAGGAAATTTTAGTTTTAATTAGTATTCCTGTCCTTTTTCCCAGGACTTTCAGGGTTTCCCCCCACCCTCCCCAAGTAGGACCACTGTGGTCAGGGGGATTCTCACCAAGTTAACGTCACCTGAATCAAATAAATGGTCCTTTCTGAAATGGGGCCTTCTCTAGTGCCTTAAAACTGAGGTTTCTTAGAGTGCAAACAAGACAATGAAGCCATTCACGCTCCTTTGCATTAAGCTTTACCAACGCATTTAAAAAATCCAAAAGTGCAGCACATAGAAAAAACCTTTCACCGTGGCTTCCCTCCAGTCCAACAATCCCACAACCAACCCCTCGTTACTCACCTGCAGCGCCACAACTCTCCTATCTCTGTTCTTTCTGCTTTCTGCTCTCCCTCACATTGCTCCCTCGATGTTCTGAAGTCTTCACCACTGGACTGGTCCTTGCATGCAGGAATCTCGCCTACCTGTCCAGAAACACAGTGGTCACTTGTTAGTGTTGTTGGTTGCTGGGGTTTACCCTCTTTAACCCATTGCTTTCTATTTTCACAGGTGTTCCAGGTTCAGTGGCGGTCGTCTACATAGACCCGGAAACTTTCTCTCAGTAAGCAGGGGGGCCCTTGGGTTACCTCCTCACATCCCTCTTCCCTTACTTTCTTACTAGTAAAAAAATATTCCAGGGGATATCTAGATATCTAGACCAAAAGTCCACATTGGTCTACTCAGTTCCTTACCAGTGTAAGGTTTGGAAATGGAAAGGATGCAATGCCAGGAACTACCAAGGATCATGTTCATTATTTCCTTTATTGTGGGCCATCCACTCAAGGGAGGCATGATCAGTAAAGAGGGTGAATTCACATTCCTCTAGGTAATATCATAGGGTTTCTATGGCCCATTTGATTGCCAATGCTCCTTTTTCCACTACAGCATAGTTTTTCTCTCTGGGGAACATCTTCCTACTTATATACACATTAGGTCGCTCCTCTGCCCTTTCATCGTTCTGAGATAACACACCCCTAGACCCACGTCTGATGCGTCAGTTTGGAGAATGAAAGTCCTAGTAATAATCAGGACTTGTTAGAACCAATTCAGAGGTGAGACCTGTTTCAGAGCATGAAATGCTTTCAGGACTTCAGGAGAGGACTGATTTAACTCTAGCTCTGTTTTAGTGGATCTGTTAAAGGGGCAGCTACTTGGGAGAAACAAGGAATGAAACGTCAGCAGTAACCCAGGAGTCCCAAAAATGCATGCAGATGCCGTTTGGTTCTAGGTAAGGGGTCTTTTGAAGTGGCTGCTATTTTCTTAGCTTGAGGTTGAATATATTCTTCCCCCCGAAGGAACTCCAAGTAATTCACTCTACTAACAGCTAAGTGGCTTTTGCAGGGCTTTCTTTTTTAACCCACTGGCATTGAATGCTTGCAAAACATCCTGTAAGTGGTTTAAGTGTTGATCCAAGGAAGAACTATAGATGACAATGTTGTCTATATAAGCAGCAGAATATGTCTCAAGGGGTTTCAATATGGTGTTCATCATCTGTTGGAATGTTGCAGGGGCTCCATGAAGCCCGAAAGGCAATACTGTAAAGTGATACAATCCCCTGATGTGGAAAAGGCCGTCTTCTCCTTCTCCTGTTCTCTAAGGGGTACTTGTCAGTATCCCTTACAAAGATCTAAGGTACTGATGTATTTTGCTTCCCCCAACCTTTCTACCATTTCATCCACTCTAGGGAGAAGATAGGCATCAAATTGTGATATTTTGTTTACTTCTCTGAATTCAATACAAAAGCATACCGGCACATCTCATATGGTTTTGGTACCAATAATATTGGAGAATTCCATTCACTAATGGAAGGTTCAATGACTCCTATTTGGAGCATTTGCTTCACCTCTTTTTCAATTATTTCTTTTCTTGTGTCTGTTAAATGAAACAGCCTCAACTGGACCTTCTTCCCTGGAGGAGTATTTATGGGGTGTTATAATAAGGCTGTCTTGCATGGGAGAAGGAAAAACTCCTCCTGGAGGGGTTGGAGATGGTTGGTTAGCCCCTGCTTTAGAGTGGTAGGCAGATCAGGGTCTATGCTCTGCATGTATAAATGGGGTTTCCCCGGAGGTTCCCTAACATGACAGGTACAGGGCCTTCCCATTTGTTCAGAAGATTTATATGATAGATTTGGGTTGTTTTATTATGTGTCGTGTAGTACCTATAAGACCTATATAGGATCTGCGCGTTTAGACAACATACACTGCGGGACTGGTCTCCAGACTGATTCCAGACACCCCCACCGAGTATGTTGGCCTGTGTACCAGCTAGCTCGCAATGTCACTATAACCTCCTCTTACCAAGGAGAGAATAGTTTTAGGCAACTATCGAACATGACAACCCTGATCCCTCAGGACCGTGGAAACAGTAACTTACTTTTTGCTCAGTCACTCGTGCTCACTTGTTCTCAGAGAGATACACAGAATAAACGGTTGGGACGTTTTCAATAAGTATTTATTGAACAGTCGTTATTCTAGCGTAAAATAAGTGTACTGAAATCACCAGTAGGCAGTGGAATAAATAAATGAGTAGAAGCCCTAAGAAAGTAAACAGGTGGTAGGTTTCTACCATTTTGCTAAAATCATAAATACAGGCAAGTATATAGAATACATGGCAATAAAATGCGTACTACTACGATGCACCCAAGAACCCCTCTAGGATAAAGCCAACCCCATTACCTGATGTGAGACTGCGGGACTCCATTCTGGTCTCGAGCTGAACACCCCGCAAGGGAAGTCAGACCACTGCGAACTGGAGTATCTGAATGCAGGAACCTCAGCATCTTTCGTCAGTGTGTCGGCCGGGAAGTCCTGATCTCCTCTCTCTATCTCAGCAAGATGTGGTGTTTATATACCCTAAGGTATCCCCAGGGGTTCTACCTTGCTGTGCCAGTGTCGGACATAGGATGACGTCGGGAATGAACTGTATACACAGTTATTATGCAGGAGATGATGGTCCTGATGTGATTCCAAGAAACTAAGAATCCTCATGCATAATTTATGAGGCCAGTGTCCAGGGAAAAACCCTACGTACTTGTGTGTAGTATTGTAACTGGGTAAAAGGTCAGCCCTTCAAATCCGTTATGTATGCAGTATAGGAGAAAATGTAGGTGAAGGGTTATGATGTTACCTAGAACTATATTGAGGTACCTATATGAAATATAACAATTGGAATCCGCTACAATTTGGTAGGTGACAGGGGTTGCTTTTTCCTTAATCAAATAGGGGCCTTGCCATTGTCCCAATAGTTTATAGTCCATGAAGGACATGATTAAAAGGACGGGGTCCCCTAGGTTTAAGGATCTTTCCTTCACTTTTTTATCATACTGGATGTTTCGTGATTGTTGGGAATGCTCGATGTTAGTTCTGAGTATACTCCTGATTTGCCCAAAGTGAGTTTTAAGATTGCCCGAATGATACTTGCTACCACAATGAAAACACCCTACTTCGCCTCACACATGGTCACCAGAACTACAAGAAGATACATTTTTCCCTTTATCACCCCCATCTCTGCACCACACACATCTGACTGTTTAGTAATGTATTTAAGTTCATCTAACGCTGTGTTCAAATTAATTTCCCTCATACACTGTTCTGAATGTTCAATACACGTAGCCAAAGTTAAAGCTGATTCCATATCTGGATCTGCTATTAATAATAATAGTTTTTTAATTTTCTTATTATTTGTCCTTTCTATCAGCTGATCTCAAATGATCTCATCTTTAAATTCATGATAATTGCATGTTGCTTTATGCAGCCACAAAATCATGAATAGATTCTTCTGGTAATTGAACCCTTTAAAGAAATTTATGCCGCACAGTGTTCTTTTTGGAATTGAACCGTTTGTCTAGAGTTTTAATTATAGACGCATATTCATCACATGTCACAACCATATCACCATCATCACCACCACCTGTGCATACTGTTACAACTTCCACAGGCAAAGTTTTGAGCATACTCCTTCCTTCTGGTTCCAAGTAGTTATACACCAAAAGGGCCTTTTTCTTTTTGAGGTGAAAGTGTCACCATCAATGCCTCCAAGCAATGATTCAAACACTTCATGCCACTGTACCAAATTAAAAGGCGGAGACTTTGCAAAAATGGAATTGCTACCAGTATATTCCTTATGGTAGCCAAACCAAAATACTGGCGTGCATGGTTACTGCTTGCAGCCTCAAGAAAATGCACCAGACAATATATCTATGATAACCTTTTTCTTTCTTTTACATAAACACACGCAATAAAATGTTCAAGTATTTTAGCTTGCTTGCACTAGGTTGCCAGGCACTCGAAATAAATAGTACCTCAGTAATAGGTGTGACTGTCAACGGTACACTGACCACCAGATAGACAACAATGGTAGGAGTGCCTGTCACCGATGTGCTGATGAACAGTACTGACAATATAATCTCCAAACTGTGTGCTCGATAAACAAACCACTGCCCAACCAACTGTTCGATAATTCATTGCAGAATTTCCCAAAATATGCCTGCCAAATGGGCACAGCACTATTTATTTAGCCGATTGAGCATGTTCCGCAATGCTCATTCAGCTCCCATGTGTGAGTCAGCCCAACCAGTTAATATGGCTTCCGCAAACACAGCCCAATATGTTTTTACAGGAGGTAGGACACACTGCATCAGATTCACCCCAGCAAGTTAAAATGGCCGCCGAGCGACACAGTTAACCATGTTCCACCACCATCAATGCTCCAAATGAGCTGGCAGATGACACAGTGGGGGACCACATCTATAATTCCAGGAACTTTCTATTTTTCTGTGCCAGTGACAACACAAGACTTGCTGGTGAAGCCACTTTTAACATAGGGACCAGGGTAAAGACTGATTTGCATATGACTGGGTTCAAACTGGAATGGCATTGGGAGCAGAAAAATGATGGATTTAGGCCCAGATCTCTGTACTGGGGTGAATGTATGACATTGTTCTGCATTCTGTCCATCAATTGTTCTTTTTATATTTTGCTAGTCAAGCAGCATAATATAGTATAAAGTGCAAGTACATAGGCAGCTGTTTAGTGCACATTTTTACTTTTTTGAGAGTGAATGTGCAATGTACAAGCACTTTGTACAATTTGCTTAAAGTATTTTCACATATTCATTCTCAAGATTTCAGAAATCATATAGTGCAGTACCAGTTGTTCTGTGCAAAATGTTGCCAATGAAGCAGCATATTGTGATATAAAGTGCAACTGCATGAGCAGCTATTTTTTTGCAAAAATCTGCTTTTTTGAATTGTATGTTACAAAAGCAATTTTCTATACAAAATATGTTTACGATTATTTCTCATAATCATTCTCAAAACTTCAAAGATCATATTATGAAGTGTGCTTGCATAGTAATACTTTACATAATTTTAAAAGTTCTACAATTATCCTGTTCTCCTATAGAACCTCCCTCTCTTTCTATTTTTTAAGCACCCCATTCTCTAATACTCATCATTAGGCTTCTCCGGAATCAAACATATATAAATAAGAAATTGTTTTTTCTTCTTAAAAAAATCTCCAGATAGTAACTTCAATTAGTTGAAGAATTTCTAAGCAAAATTCAGCAGTTTGACGTTTACAACAGGGAACAGTATTATAGGTGCACCTGTAATTCAGCATCCAAAATATGTCCCATAGGTGTTTCTGTTCCCATCATGATGACAAGCCTCGACTCCATTCTTCTCATCAGTAACTGTCTATCTCCTTTTCTTTAATTTTTCTTTATATGCTTGATCCCAAAGTACCGTAGTTTTTTTATGTTGGCTTGATGTACTTCCCAAAAATGCTTTGCAATTGGATATGAATAATCTCTATTTTTTACTGCTCGAAGGTGCTGCAGGATTCTCAATCGTACTTTATTTATGGTATGTCTCACATATTATTTCTTGCAGGGACCTCCTAGGACATATACTTCAAAGTCTGTATTGGAAGTAAAATGTTCATTTTTTTTTTCAATTTTGCCATCATGCATTTTGTAATCTTTTTGATTGATTCCATGTTCACAGGCTTTGCATTTTGAGCACCTCCAAAAACCTGGCTGGCTTAACCAGTACGATTTCCTTCTAGTTTCAGTGGGGAAGTGACTTTTTGTTAGAAGGTCTCCTAGCAAAGCTACTTTTCATAAGTGATGTTTGGATAATTCAACCACACCTTATTCAGAGTCTCATCAGATTGTAGTATCCTCCAATTTCTTTGACTTATTTGTTTAGTTTCTTTATGTTGCACATTATAATCCATAATAAAATGAGTTATTTCATTTCCCTTCTCCAGGTACTTCTTTTTCAGTACTAAGAGTTCACTTCTTGATCTTTCTGAACCCTTTCCATGGCATCTTGTATTACTTCAAGTGGGTATCCCCTGGCTAGAAATCTGTTTTTCATTTCATTCATTTAAATTTTACAATCCTCTTCTTCCAAGCAGTTTCTCCTTGCTCTGAGCATTTCCCCATAGGGGATACTCCATCTGAGATTTTTGGGATGGCCACTATTTCCATGGAGAATAGTATTGCATGATGGTATTTTCCTGTGAATTTCCATACAAATGCGTGTACAGATGCGTGTGTCTTTTATATAGGCGTCAATGTCTGAAAACGTAATCTGCTTGGAGCTGATGGTATAAGTCAAAGCTAGGTTTAGATAATTTTTGTTGAGGGATGAAATAAATAATTCCAGTTCTTTGTCATCGATAAATCTGGTCCATAGCTTTACTTTTTCCAGTGCCATTTGATTTCCTGCTGTTCAAATGACTTCGGATTCCCAATATCCCATGAGTAAATTGGCGTATGTCAGGGCAAAAGAAGTGCCCATGGCTGTGCCCTGTTTCTGCAGGTAGTTGGTTCCGTTATAGATAAAGATATTATGTTTTAGACCGAAATCCAGTATTTCAATCAACATGTTAGAATGCGCCAGATGATTAATTGAACTGTCACGCAGGAAGTGTTTGACTGCTTTTATTCCATTGCGGTGTCCAATTGATGTATATAATGACTCTACATCAATTGTAGACATCAGATACGAGTCCTTCAAGGTATATTTTGGATTTTATTTAAAAAATCCATTGAGTTTCGTAAATAAGATGGTAAGGCTGTCACATATGGAGCTAAGAACATGTCGATATATCATAAGGTATTCTCCAGAAGTGAGTCAATAGAGCTGACTATGGAACACCCTGGTGGGTTTATCAAGCAGTGTGAGTGACTCTATGGGTGGGTAACTGGGTGTGTAGTGACTGTATGGGTGAATTTGCGGGTTTCTGAAAAGCTGTATGATGCAGTGGCTCAGTGTGTAAGTGGCTGTGTGAGTGTGTGAGTGGCTGTTTGAGTGGGTGTTTGGTTAAGGAAGTTGGTGTATGAGTGGCTGTATTGTAGAGTGTGTATGAATGGCTGTTTGGGTGAGTGAACAGATGAGTGAGTGCTGGTATGGATGTGTGAATGGGTATGTAAATGGCTGTGTGGGTATATGAGTGAGTGTGTGAGTGTTTGTATAGGTGAGTGAGTGGCTGTGTAGAGAGACTGTATTAGTGAGTGAGTGGGTGTGTGAGTAGCTGTATAGATAAATAAGTAGGTGTGTCAGTAGCTGTATGGGTGAATGTGGCTATGTGAGTGGCTGTACAGGTGAGTGATTGGTGGTATGAGTGGCTGTATGGGTGAGTGGATGGTTGTGTGAGTGGCTCTACAAGTGAGTGAGTGGGTGTGTGACTGCCTCTATGGAAGAATGAGTGGATATATGAGTACTGATATGGGTCTGTGAATGTGTATGTGAGTGGTTGTGTGGGTGTGTCAGTGGGCATGTGAGAGGTTCTATGGGAGTGTGAGTGGGTGTTTGAGTGGTTCTGTGATGATATCATCAGTGATGTCATTGTGTTGTCATTCAAGATGTCATCAGTGATGTCACTAACCATGTCATGAGTGTTGTAATATGTGAGGTCATAAGCAGTGCAATGTGTGTGCATGAGTTATAGTTAGCTCAGGTAATTCTAACTGCTGAATTTATCTTTTTGTATACCAGTGAAATATCTACCTAATTATAATGTCCCTCTAACCTTTGGTTTTTTCAGTGAATTTCTAAGTTTTTTTTTATTCTATTTCCTAACTCTAACATCTCTGTAACCTTTGGTTTTTTCAGTGAATTTCCAAGGTTTTTTAAATTCTATTTCCTAACTATAATGTCTTTGTAACCTTTGGTTTTTTCAGTGAATTTCTTTTAAATTCTATTTCATAACTATAATGTCCCTGTTAGAAATGAGTTTTCAGGTTGGCTAGGGTATTCACCTAAGCAAGGCAGAATTCACCACTCTAGTCAGGATAAGGGGATTACACGTCTAAAATAATCCATACCCACACCCTTGGGAGCTTGGCACAAGCAGTCAGGCTTATCCCAGAGGCAGTGAATAAAGCAGCCCTTGGAGACACTTAGGATGCAGAAAGCACAATCCAGTCCTTTCCCTGCTCAAGACAGAAGCAGCAACTGCAGGCTAACCCAGCAAAGCACACAGCTCTTCTTCCTGGCAGGTTCCTTAGTCCAGCAATAATCTAAAGTTCTGGGGCCCCACTATTTATACCAAATGTTCCTTTGAAGTTGGTACAAACAAAGTTTCTCTGGCACACATAAACCAGTTCAGCCTGGCTCTGGCCAGGTTCACCACAGAAGGTGAAGACAGCTTTGTGAGAGACAGCCA
This sequence comes from Calotriton arnoldi, assembly GCA_963921515.1. NCBI lineage: Eukaryota > Metazoa > Chordata > Amphibia > Caudata > Salamandridae > Calotriton > Calotriton arnoldi. The sequence goes on along the minus strand of CAWUFW010021115.1, from coordinate 18,220 downwards.
CAGGCCATTCAGGTACTCGTGACGACTCCTCCCACTATTCTAAATGCATCCAGGTCTATTCAGCCCGGCTATGAGACACCCAGGGAAGGCAGGATACCCCATTGTGTCTGTCTAGTGTGAATGCACATCCCCTGCTCCTGTCACTCTGAACCCAGATGGGGAATGCACAAACAGGCAGGGGCACACAGGATGGTTAGACAAGAAAATTCCCACTTTCTAAAAGTGGTATTTTCAAACACATAATATAAAAATCATCTTCACAAAAATATGTATTTTTAAATCCAGAGTTCAGGCATACTAAACTCTATTTCTCTATCTTATCCCAATGGAAAGTTAGGCTTGTAAGATGTTACAAGGCAACCCCCATGTTAGCCTATGGGACAAATAGCCTTTCAATAGTGAAAAATGAACTGCACAGTATTTCACTATCAGGACATATAACACACACCAGTACATGTTCTACCTTTCACATACACTGCACCCTGCCCACAGGGGTACCTTGAGGGGTGTCTTACATGTAAGAAGTGGGAAGATTAGGGCCTGTCAAGTGGGTGCACTTGCCAGGTCGATATGACATTTGAAAACTGCGCACAGACACTGCAGTGGCAGGTCTGAGACACCTTAGAAAAACTACTTATGTAGGTGGCACAATCAATGCTGAAGGCCCACTAGTAGCATTTGGTTTACAGGCCATGGGCACACTTGTGCACTGTACTAGGGACTTAGTAGTAAATCAAATAAGCCAATTATGGAAACACCAATCCATAAACACAATTTACATGGAGAGCTTATGCACTTTAGCACTGAATAGCAGTGGTAAAGTACCCAGAGTCCTAAAACCAACAAAAACAAGGTCAAAACCAGGAGGCCAAAAAGCAAAAAGTCTGGGGGTGAACCCAAGAAAAAGCCAAGCCTAGCAGTCCCTGCAGCTTCTATTTTATTCACTGAATTTATAAGATTTTTTTAAATTCTATCTTCTAAATATAGCGTCTCTGTAACCTTTGTTTTTTCAGTGAATTTGTACGTTTTTTTAATTCTCATTCCTAACTATAACATCTTTATAGCCTTTGATTTTTAAGTGATTTTCTAAGATTTTTAAGATTTTATTAATTAACTTTAATGTCCATAATACCTTTGTTTTTTTTTAGGTGAATTCTATAACTTTTCTATTTTTTTCTATAATTAGATATTGAACATTACATCTGCATTGTGCACCACTAGTTGTTCTAGTTGCCATCTATTTATTTAAAAAGTACATTAATCATTTCATTTAAAAATATTTTTGGTTTTCGTGAATACGTCGCGATCGCTGCGGACACACCGTGAATACTGCCTGTTTTTGACAAAGTGTAGACACATATTTAGACATATTTTTCATAAAGTTTGAGTCTAGCTGTTTAGTAACATAATAATTTATCTTTCCCCTATGTATTCATATCTCAGAAAAACTCCATCAAATATGTATTTTCCTTGTTCGCGGCAATATCGGAGGGTGTGATGACACCGGTAGCCGCGATTGTCACTAATGCATTGCGAAAACACAAAGCAAATATAGTAATTAAATATCCACCACCACATTCAAAATGTATAACTACATAATTAATTCTAACCATCACACTAGATACATCACTATTTAAATAACTCTATAAAAACATTTATCAGTCTCTCAATACCTCTATATCAGTGTGTATTAATGATTCATTAGGTTATATGAGTGGGTGCATGAGTCTCTGAGTTGGTCTATGAGTGGGTGCAGAATGGAGCAGCCTGGAACCAGTTCAGCACAGGACAACAACCCCCCAACCCCACTAACAGCCAGCCAGAGTCCAAGGGGAAGAGGAAGAGAAAATGCAGATTCACTCAGGAGATGAATGAGATTCTGATTGTGGAGGTGACGGAGCATCAACACAAGCTCTTTGTCATCTCCAAGGTGTCATTGGGGAACAAAAAGGCTATATGGCAGTCCATAGCAGACAAGGTGAACTAAATTGCAGAAGTCAAGAGGACAGTGACGGACTGCAAGAAGCTCTGGCATGATTCCAAGCGCTAAACTAAGCAGAAACTGGCAAGCACTTGACAGGCAGCATTGCAGACCGGAGGTGGTAGTCCAGAACCCCAGGAGGAGGTTGGAGTAGAGGGTCAGGGCAGTGCTGACTATGATCAACTACATCAGCAAAAGGGTAAGTACCAACAAGGGACTTGGGGGGGGGGCGTAATGTTGTACAGTCGAGGCACCTATGCCTCTGCGCTCTCCCACACTGTGTGCAGGTCAAATGATATGTTTCAAATGAGAACCCCTTCAGAAGGGAAAGGGGTTCAAGGGGGACAGGGGGCTGGTTCAAGAAGTTCAGAATCTTATGCTCCTTGAGGCAATTGCAAAATTCAATCATATGGCTAGTGTACCTTGGTAAAACTAGAGAGTAAGGGAGGCACAAATTCCCAAAGTGTAGAGGGTGCCTCTGTCGTGTATTGGGAGTGGACAGTCAATAAGACTGTTTATGTTGCCCACACACATCCCCTAGAGGATGTCATGCTTCATCATTGGGCGATGCTCCTCATTCGGCCGGTGCTGTAATGCCCAATGGGTGCCCCGAAGGGTTGCTTTGGCGGAGATCTTTTTCGAGGCTGCTGTATAGATGAGTGCAAGTGAGGGGGGTTGTGACTTGGGGTGTAGAGTATAAGGTTAAAACTGGTAAGGGAGTTTCCTAACACAAAGCTTTATTGACTGGAATACCCATCCAGGAATAAAAAACCTATGGTAGGTTGAGGCTACCTTTGGGTTTCAAAGGAAACTGGGTAGTCAACAAGTGTGCGAACAGGTAAGAGAACTACACTTACTGTCTCAAGAGTGGGACCTAGTGGTGGTCACCCCTCAATAAATGTGTCGACATGTTTCGCGCCTGTGTTGGCCATAAGGATCCGGGGTGCTTCATCAGGAGAAAAAACATATAGTGAATAAACTACCCCACACTGAGCAGTGCCTGTTCGTGCTGCCTACTGTGTGTGTGTTGTTCAATTATACACAAACTGGCTGTGAGTGTGGCAAGAAACGTGCGCACAGGTGTCTGTTCTGGGATGCTTATTCTCAAAGTTCTGATCACGCTCTACTTTATGTGGACCCACTGCCACTGGGCCACCACCAATAACTACAATCTATACAAAAGGAGCATGTGATTCATCCAAATAATGATAGCGTTCCAAGCAGTACACTCATATATCATCCATTCTCTGTGTATCTAACCAAGAAAATCCCAAGGGAGTCTGGTTTAATTGGAAAGCCAATTCCGAATTTATTATTCAATCCAATTTTTCAACACAAAGGTACATTATCCAATTTATCCAGCCAACTCTTTTCGTCCTCACGCGGACATCATCAGGGCTGTAAATTGAAAACAAGCAAGTCAATAATAGTTTTTTCACATACATATTCACACTTCACCATAACATAAACTTTAAATCAGTCACTATGAATATATTAGTTCAGACACCCTACCTATATCCAATCTTAAAAACAAAAAGACATGCTCATTCATGAGTTTAAAGCAATACAGTTGCTAGTTCCAAAACATAGAACCCAGTGTCCCCATTTTGACCATTATAATTGCTTCATCGATTTTACATCATATAAAAAGTATACGTTTTAGGCCCTCTACATTACTACATTTCTTCAATTCTGCACCCTACAATGAATAATATTGTGTTACCTTCTAATATCATGATAATCATATGACTTTAAATTCCATGTTGTGCGCCCATCCTTCTTCTAGTATCAATCTTTGTTTATTGCAAACGTCTAGAATATGAGAGAAAACACCAAGTTGCTCCAGTATATGTAATGTTAGTCCAAGTCTGCTATGCAAGAAAACCCCGAGACCACATTATCACCTATTCCCAACTTCCCATGCTCCCACGGGGCCCCATGGTCCTGCTGTGTCTCAATAACCTCCATTCTGTCCACAACTAGTATACCCACCATTCACTACCTGTTAATATTCCTTACGGTCAGTAGCATGATAATAAATAGCTCCTTCTTTTTGCACTGTCCCATATTAATTCATCTCTATTTATGCCCTCTGTCTCTATGACAGTACTTCGTGTTCCTCTCATCACTCCTGTTCTAGCAGTAACAAACCATCATACAGATCTTCACTTTTCAACTTGATATACAGAGCCGCAAATAATCAAAATCAACATGACCTACCCGCAGTAAAACACCACATCATGTTTACTGCTAATCCTGTAATATAACTTCCTTTTTTCTCTTCACACCGCACTCACTATCCACTTATAATTCCATATCATCCAATTCCAGTACCCTCTTACTTCTCAACACTGTATCAAATAACGTTACCCAGCATATGCTTCCTTTTCCAATCCTTCCTATCAAGATACGAATCTCAGTGTGTTGTTCCAGGTCCGACCTGTAGGGAGAAAGAAAGCATAGTAGTCAAAATATTAAAGGCACTTCTAGAGCGGTTGTTGTTCCAACAGTGAAATGCCATGGTCGAAAGACTCTCCCATAGTACCCCAATAGTGTGTAGTATTGAATATGGTGGAAGTATAAAAACAAAATTATGTACAAGTAAATTAAAACATGATTAGCAGTAAGACTCAGAATGATGGTGATTGTATGGAACCCACGGGAGTGAATAGGCATAGTTTAGTCCATTGAAGACACTGATGCTGTGGTCTGGAGCTTGCAATTTATATGTATCTTGTTGGAAAGACATCAGGGAAATCTAAAACATATATCGATGCTAACTCAAGTGTTACCATCAGTATAGTTTTTGTAGAGTCTAGCTGAGTGGGATATATCATATATAAACTTCAGACACGAGCTCCAAATAACATTTCAAGATGGTATATGTTACTCAGATTTAGCATACAATCCTGGTTGTTTTAGATATCCAAGATCAATGCCATATCGTATCTTACCCCGTCAGGGGATTCTCGATGGTATGATATGACGGTATTGTTGATGCATGAGGAATACATTGTAATCGTACAATGTAACCTTGCAGTGTGGGCAAACATGGACATATATACATGGACATACAAACACAGAACTAGTGCCCCCTCAATATATGCATGATAATAGCTGCGGAGGCTGTTGGTGAATGATATAGCCATGTCAAATTATCACCATGGTTGTGCTCCCAAACACACTGTGTTTGCAAAACAATATCAGATGTCATTAATCATAGTGCGAAAAAGGATTGTCCCAAAAAGGAGTTCGGAGTATCAAGCTTACCTGAAGTTCGGCGGACTCCAGCATCATCGGGTGATGCGGAGGTGCTGCGTGATACGCGTGCTACCTGAAAGTATTTATACAGTTTACAACACGTCAGTAATTATATCCGACTGAGGACCATGTGGGTCGGTGTAGAGGCCGACTTGGTCTGTATTCATGTTTTCGGTGCGCGGCCAGATCAACAGCACCTACCCTCCTCCGAGTCCCTGGAAGAATCAATACCGCGGGAGATGCGGTTAGCTTCAGACTTGTTCCGACCGTGGAGAGACTAGAGCGCTGAACTGTCAAATTGACGGTACTGCGCATATCTGGCCGCCATCTTAGAGTGATTGCAGTGATGTGTACCGTGAGGGAGACAAAGAGAAAAAGAGAGAAAGAACATCCTAATCATAAAGACTGGTGTGAAGTTCTCATGGGCCCCTTAGCAAATGGGCTAAGACCATACTAACATAACTTATGCAAATGTTAAAATCCTAGTGTCAATTCATCCTTATCCCTGCTAAAATAAACACAGAAATGATAGCCACCTAGGTACTCTGTCTGTAGAAATAATAACATTTAAACAGTCATGTGTGTTCAGCAAAAATGTTTCCATAGGGCAGCGTTGCGAGTCTCACAGTAGAGCTATATTAGCACACATAGTTAGAGCAGCCATGTGCATTCTTGTCAAGATGCTGTGCTTTGCAGTAGTAACTACATGAGCTGGGGCACATATGGCAGAGGTATGCCAATGCTGGAATCTCTGCACCATAATTCAATAGGCACCTGTGTAAGTCCTACACAGCTGATTGTGCACCAGCAGAAAGGAAAGAACAGGTATGCGTTCTACTCCCCTAGACACAGTGCAAACCTGCCCTTCCCTTTTCACACAGTTTGGGCCTGCATAATCCTTTCTTGCGATGTGCAGCACACTAACAGATGTCTTTTATTCATGCACCCCCATCACACCTAGGCCAATGCACATCAAGCAAGGCTTGTTATACATAGCATACAACTGGCATCTCACAGAATAAACTACACACCAGAGGGATGGGGGGATCTGTGGGTCATGACTAGTACCTAACTATTGGGAGATGGACATTGTCACTTCAATGTTCAGCTAGAGCAAACTAGTTGATACACGGCTGTCCTTCCATGCATACTTAGACTACACATTGCTCAGCTGCCATGGCGGGGTCCACATGAAACACCTCTCCCCTACACAGTAAAGACTGGGTGTGGGGATGAATGTAACCTACGTACACATGTGGAACATGGGCCATAGGTAAAGTCAAAAGTGGCAGGGCGTAAATAAAAATACTTACATATTGGTTGAGCCAACATGCTTGCTATCACAAATGCATGTAAGGACAATTCACAGTGGAGTATGTGTCATCTCTGTGCACACCCCTGCGCTGTTGTAAAATGTTCAGCTGTGCACAAACGCAGCCATCCTTGCAACCTGACTCAAAGTTGTCTGTGTTGCTGCTTGCCTGTCTTCATCATAGCCAGTGCAGGGGAAAACAAAAGGGGAGGGCACACTCATTCTCAGTATGGTGCTGTCCTGTGCATGTGTAATGATGCTGAGTTGCATAGATAAAGTGCCGGCTGTTCCATGTGCTGTTAACAATTTGTGAACAGGCCCCTAGGTAGGTACATCGCACCATCTCAGAAAAACTCCATCTGGGGGGCAGATTGACACATGTCACACTGTAACAGCTTGCAATATCAGCCTGTTGGAGGTAGCCACACATGATGTAAGTGATGTAGGAACTGTTAATCCACTCATCATCATGTTCCCATCACTGTGTGGCAGTAAGTCGGTGTCAGGACCTTTTTCCTAAATGCCCAGAGAGGTCAATGCACACATACAAGTGTGTGGAAGAAATCTATGAGATGTCTGACACCCTGCTGATAACCAACTTTCACATGACATCAGTGATTCCTTTCTTACTACAAGGATAGGCCTCATCCACACAGTGTTTGCACACAGTGGCAATGATCATAATCCAGAACTCATGACATGTAACAATTATGGACAGTGCTATCTGCCATCCACAGCCCGGTGTAACAGGTGCCCCATGTATTACAGGAGAATAGAAAGTGTCATGTCATGTACTTTGAATGTCAACTGCTTAAAATATGTCAACATGTATCAGACAGCAAAAATAGCATTTGCCTTTTCCATTGCAGAGTATGAACCCTTACCTCCTGGTCAGCACCCTGTCCCAGACATCACCGATGATGGTTATGATGATGAAAACCTACCAACCATCGAGCACGACACCCTCCAAGAGCTCCTGGACTCCATTGGAACACATTCTCCAGATCCAGGTAGGGTCAGCAGCATTGTAGTGTCTCCACATACCCCGCCAAACAACTAACAGGCAGCACCTACCACCACAGCCACACCCCTGGACTCCAAAGACCCACAGATAACCTTCCAATGCACTGCGGTCGAAGTCCAGCGGGAGTTGGCAGATCAGATGCGGGCAGGGATGGAGACCATGGCAGCCACAGTAGAGGGGGTCCATGGGTGCCTCAGTCCCAATAGGGACAATTCTGCTGCTATCAGAGGCACCTACTCTCTGCTCTGTGGCCTCCAGCAGTCCCTGGCAGACATCACTGGTGTCATGAGGCAGAGGCATCAACAACTGCCCTGCCAAAGTGACACCAATGATGTTGTCAAAGAGCTGGGGGTAATCCAAAATATCTTAGATAAAATGGAGCAGAAGCAGGACACACAGTTGGTGCCCACCATCAATGTGACAACACCAAGATAATAGTTGCTCCCATTGGTGCCCCATTTGCACCTTGTAGTTGGCATGCACTAAATATTTTCTTGTACCGGAAGGCGGCCTTTGACACGATGGACCACACTTTGTTGGCTGACCGTGTCTGGGCCGCAGGGTTAAGGGGGGCAACATTGAATTGGATGACATCGTTCCTGAAGGATAGATCCCAATCAGTGCGACTCGCTCCTTATTCCTCTAAAGAGGTTAAGGTGAGCTGTGGTGTGCCCCAAGGGTCCTCTCTCTCCCCCCACGTATTCAACATCTACATCCAACCTTTGGTCAGATCCCTTAAGATGATGGAAGTAAACGTCTTCAACTACGCGGATGATATACAACTGTTGTTCGCGATCGACGACAGCAATGCAGCTAGACTGCACTTCCAAAACACCATGCTATTCATCAGGGGATGGATGAATGATAACCAACTGAAACTTAACTCAGATAAAACTGAGATAGTCCTCACTAAGAGGAGAACGGTATGTTGGAATCCGGGGTGGTGGCCTAGTGAGATGGGCTCCCCTCCCACTCCAAAAATGGCAGTAAAAAGTTTGGGGGGCGATCATTGATGAGGATCTATCATGTAAACAGCAGGTCAGTGCAGTGACCTTGGCCTGTTTCCTGCAACTTCGCTGGATAAAAAAGATTAGGAAATTCTTGACGAGAGAGGTCTTGATCCAAGTTATCTTGGCACTGGTTATGTCCAGATTGGACTACGCGAACTCTCTCTATCTGGATCTCCCGAAATCCCTCTTGCGCAAGCTTCAGTTAATTCAAAACCAGGCTGCTCAGCTTCCAAGAGGGGGTTCTATCATGCAGGTGACTAGGGACCTCCACTGGCTGCCGGTGCCGACGAGATGCAGATTTAAGGCATGCTGCACAGTGTTCAAGGCGCTGCATTTGAGAAGCTCTCAATGTAAAATATTGTCCGATGAGAGAACTGCGATCAAGCAACCTTCACTACTTGGTCACCCCCACTTACAAGAAACTCAGGATTGGAGGACATAGGTTCCCTATCGCAGATCCTCGCATCTGGAACACACTTCCATTGGAAATGAGGCAGACATCTGTCTACACCAAATTTAGGCAACTTCTAAAGACGTGGTTGTTTACACAGGCTTATAAATAGTAGGGATCCTCGATTTTTTATTACCTAGTGCCAAGAGCCCTACCCGGTGATCGTGCACTCTATATGTAACCAATAACATAACATAACATAACAAGATGTTATGCTTGTATCATATACTCTGCTAGATGACTTGTCTGTGTGACAGGCATAAGTGGAAAAAATATTGTATGCCACAAGTGTAGTGTGCAATTAGGATAAAAATGCTCACAAGGTGTTAGTGTTGTGAATGTTTATTCATAGACCGAGTAACATTTCTCACTACACCACAATTTTTGTGATGATTTATATTACATCTTAGTCAGAGAAGAAATGGGTGATGATATTGTCCCTCCGCCTTGTTGTTGCTGATGAAGTTGCAGGTTGCCTAGGCTCCTCTTCACCTTCCTCTCCATCATCCAGCATTTCAGGTTCAACATTGTCCTCCTGCAAAGGCACATTTGTCTGGACACCTATGTTGTGAAGGATGCAGCATACCAGGGTGATCATGGGTGCGGAGTATACTAATTGGCCCCCAGATGCATCAAGAAAATGAACCCATGACTTATGGACACCAAATGTCCGCTCAGAATGGACCTGGTGTGGCTGAGAGCTTGATTGTCTGTTATCTGTGCTTGGGTTTAGGGATTCTTCACTGGTGTCATTACCCGCTGCATCAGTGCATACCCTTGATCAGCTTAGAGAAAGAAAATAGTTGTTACATTAGTCAGTACTCAAGATGAGGGTGAGAAGTACATTAGTCGCCATTGTGTCCTGTGTCCAGCTTTCTACATACACCTTTCACACGGTCATGTACATGCCATGAAAATGTGTCACTTACATACAAGTGACAATTGGTAATGGCAAACACATAACAACACAGCCAAATGTGGTGTCCTATGTGATGCCTCACTTTCTTGACATTCAGCTAAGTGGTAATGCCTTGTAGGTTTTGATTAGTCACCAATGACAAAATTTACTTTGACATTTATTAGGCAAATCTCTAACAAGCTTTAATTGTGTTGATATATGTGTACCATGCCAAAATGTGAACCCTAACCTTTACAATAACATGACACAAGACAGTAGCTGTTGGATTACCTTCCTTCTGGCACACATCTTTTGTATATATTTTAGTGCACCTACATGTTTCTAATAAGCCTGGACATAGTTCACGGAGTTCCGCTATGCGAAGTGCAAAAAAAACTCTGCCATGCTACGCGGAGCTCCGCGAGCAGCGGAGTGCGTTAGATAAATGCCAGTTCACTGTGATTTACAGCGCCAGGTGCTTGTCCGCACTGTGCAATCATCGCGAATGGCACCATGCACAGCGCAAGCGGGCACTGCTTCCTTTCTGTCGCTCAAGTAGATTTTTACTCGAGCGGCAGCTTTCTCAATGCGAACGGAAGGTTTCTCAACACGAGCGGTCGCGAGCATACGCGACCACTCGCAATGAGAAATTTGACCATCCGCGTTGAGAAATCTCACCAGGATGTTGATTTTCCATGCTCACGCTCACCAACTTGATGTTGACGATCACGAACGAGGAAAAATCTCACCGGGAGGTGGATTTTCCTCGCTCATACTAGCCAACTTGACGTTGACAAACGCGAGCGAGGAATACAACTCCGCTCCTCAATGTGAAGCAGAGTTTTTTGGAACTCCGTGAGCTCCTCATATCGGAGTTCACCGTCCAGACTTAGTTTCTATGTGTCAGGCATGGAAATGAAAGTGGTTGTATGTGACCCTGTGACATGTTAATCTGCAGATGGTGGTGCACAGAGTTCACTGTGGGAACAGTATACAGGAGTTAGTATATGTGGGGAAACAACCTTTACTACGCATGCATTACATCGCATGCCATTAGATCGCGGTCTTTACAACACAAGTCGTTACAACGACTTGCGCTGGAGGGCGCTATAGGACAAGGAATAGTTTAATTTACTATCCAAAACCTTCCCTACTGTACGTAGGCTGGAGTTGGAATAGTAAATTTAACTACTCCTAAGTCCAGCGCCCTCTAACGAAAGTCGTTGTAACGACTTGCGTGGTAAAAACCGCGATCTAATAGCATGCGATCTGAATGCATGCGTTGTATAATCATACATTTGTATATGTGTTGTGAGGTTGAACAGAACAGTTGAACAAGAACACTTCATACACTACAATGCAAGAAACCTTAGGGATAGTGTAGGCCATAGCTTTGACATTAAGCAGTATCCATTCATTGTGTGTCTACGCTGGCAGAAGTAGTGCAGCTTTTCTCTATGACACTCATGATATGCTCTTGGAAATGTTGTTGTGAGCTGTCATAGGGGATATAGTGCGTGCATGAGGGGGCACCTTTAAGCACTTTCTGGGACCTTGGATGCGAGCTGTAGTGATTTTATCAACACAGTTTTTTTACATGATGTGCACATTGGATGGGATGTGTGTTTATGATTTGTGATGTGATGCTGCATCATTGACGCAAACTATTGAAGTGTTCATGCATGGCCATGTTTCTCAATCTTACAGCAGTGTGTTATATCTTCTCTCCTCTTGCCCATGGAAATTACTTGTAGTACACAGACTTCACAGAGTGAATGCCTTGCTTCCCAATGTCTATTTGTGCCGAATCATTAAGATGCATTTTTATGTGAGTGTCTTACCAAAAATTGGAGGGGCACTTAGGTCCTCATGGTTCTTTTTCAGCCACTGTACATCATGAGTGTAGAAAAGGCTGAGCTAACCTGCATCCAAAGTGAAGTGGTGGAGTATGCATTTCTTTGACATACAATACATCCACAGGGTTCTACATTCAATTCATGACATAATGGTGTGTATTGGCAAAACCACCAGCCAACATTGCACCATTGTGCACGTGTCATCTTGTTGTCCGGACATAACGTTATGTTTTGATTTACAGATTCCGATACCATTGTCATGGTATCTGTGCTTCTCTGTCTTACAATGTGCATCACAGATTTATGATCAAAATCATATTGGAAATGGGAATGAGCCCTATGCTTATGTATCCGCTTTTGTGGTCCCCTACGGTGGCACACCACTTCCACCCTGTCACATGGTCCCTGTACATTGGATGTGCGCAATTATGTTGTGGTCTACATTGTTATTGGGTGGGAAGGGGTAGCACATTTTCCATGGTATACATTATTGATATTAGAAAAATGAATGATGTACTTTGTAGTGGCCTACCTTACTTCATACCTATTAGGCCTTGCAATGTTATGCAGACATATTTCCCATCACAATATAGACATGAAATGGACATGTGCTCCACCATAGCATCATGATAAATGACCGTTCCTCATCCCATTATACTAGTTAATGTGGCCCACGCTGGCTTAGTCAGTGTCAACATGTTCAACTTGTTAACTATATGTTGCACTTTTGCCATTTTATATGTGAAAACAAATGGGGCCACAGCAACAATGTATACACAGTGGAATTCAACACAAGGCCAATTTGACAATGTTTTCCTACATGATTGAGGGTCTTGTGGTCTGTCGTGTGTTGGAGATGTGCTTACCAACAAGCAGGCCTTTCCCATAGGTCCCATTCTGGAAACGCTGATTGATGGTAGATTGCCGGAAGATGTAGGATTTGTGTGCACTGCCAGGGTGCTTTGCAAGTACATTTATGAAGAAGCCTAGTTGTGTCAGGAAACGCGACGGTTAGCGCCTACCTAACCGTTAAACTACAGTTCCCAGAAGTCAAGAGGAGGAGGAGCAAGCGTCTACAAGAAGACGCAACGCGCGCTAGTCAGCGTGCGTGATTCTTGTTTATTTGGTGATCGGCTCGGCTGATGTCGGACCATAGCAGAGAGCGTGTCGTGCACAGCGGAGTTTCGTGCAGAAGTGAGACACCGCTTTGTGGTGCTCGGCTGAGCCCGCCCCCATCCTGTGGGGGCCCAGGATTAAGTAACACTCTACCGGCTGGAGAGTGCACTCTGAATTTTAGCCGTTCTGGGCGGCGGTGAGGATAATTGCTGAGCCTTTAAGGAACTCCTGGTGCTGTATGTGCGAACAGGGCGGCGGAGAGGATAACCGCTGAGCCCTCAAGAAATACTTGTGCTGCATGCATGAACAGGGCGGCGGTGAGAATAACCGCTCCGTTATCAATAAACTGACTACCCTGGAGGTAGGGGCAGAAATGCCTACTCAGTTTTGTTTTCGTTTTCAAATTCAGTAGGGAGCAACATTTCATTTTAGTTGGTTTACTGCAGCCATTGTCCATTACACGAAGTGTGCTACGTTAAACACTCCAGTAGTGTCTATGGAATATCTATAACTTGGTACTCTATAAATGTTGGATAAAGACATTGGCAAGGAGCAACTTCAATCTCACTGACATTTAGAGAACCGGTACGCACTTGGATACATATGCTTAAAGGGAGTGCTTGGCACAAAGTCCTGTAGTGCTTGTGTTAGAGTATGGCATGAGTGTGGTTTAACTTACTGTGTTGTGTATTGTAGGATTATCTACGAAGGGGACTGGTTGTTTTCAGAAGCTAGAAAAAGGCTTGAAATAGCACTCTGGTGGATAAGGTATTTATAGCCCACTAGTGTGACCATATGAGAGTAGCATTGCATGTATACGTGTATTCCTGATATCTGTTCTTTGTCTTATAGGTTCTCCTCCCTGCTGTTCCCAACCTTTCCTTTCCCTCACTTGATCGCCCTAATACTCCGTAAACACTCAGTTGGAGTTGGGGATGTCAAGGGGTGGACCCCTTATTGCATCTTCCGGACCCTGAGGAGTACAAGATACTTGCAAGTTGGTCCACAATTGCCTGCACATTCACTGAATAGTTGTGCTTCCTGTTGCAGTATATGTTTGCAGTTTCCACAGGATTCACAATTTGTACATGTGTGCAGTCCATTGCCCCCAACATATATAGAAATCCAGCTATGGCATAATAGCCTTGCTTGTTGTTTTGTTGTTCTTGCGCAGTGTTGGGGAAGTAGAGGTACTGTGGCGTGAGGCTTATGATGGCATGCAGGATGGTGGGGAGAAACCTGGAGAAGGATGCCTGGGATACTCCAGGCACTCTGGTGGTAGTAGGTTAGAAGGTTCCAGACACCAGCATGTGCAGGACAGTGAGTAGCTTGGCCCGCAGAGGGAGGTTGGTCCAGCGCTGCGATGTGGGCTTCAGCCTTGGAACAATCTAGTTCAGGAGGTGGACAATGGAGCCCCTCTTGAGCCTGTGATGAGCTATGACCTTCTCTTGACTTAGGTCAATGAGGGTGACCCTCTTATTGTATGTCCGCTACCTTCTCCGGTGTTGCCTCTGTAGTGGTGGTGGTAATGGGCTCCTTAGTGCTCCTAGCTGCAATAGTAGAAGATCCATGGTGTAGTTGAGCTTTGCCAAGAAGATTTGGGTCTGTTCTATTTTTATACAAGTGTGTTAGCATCATTTTTAAGACCAGGTATTTCCTGGCGGTAAAAATCTGCTCTAGTTTTGCATTTTTAGTGACATTCAAGCAAATCCTTGTATATATGACATTTAGGGGTCGATTCCGATTCGGGCCGGAAAAAGCACCGACCGACTCGGATCCGGAAAAAATACCGACCGACACGTACCAGTGGCGCCCGACACGCCAAGTACGATGCAAGCCGCGATAAATCCGACCGACACGTCAGGAAACCAAGCCGACCGACCGAGCCGCTCGGAAAATAGCAATCCGGCCGGAAAAACACGCGAATCCAACCGACCGACACGCACCCGGAACAAATCCGACCGAATCGTACCCGCCAACTCCAACCCGCAAAGTACGATGCAAGGCGCGAAAACACGACCGAGTCGGACGGAGGACAAGCCGCACGACCGACACGCATACAAAACCGAGCCGAAGCAACACAATACACCGCGACCGACGCGTACGCAGCATACAAAACTGCACAAACACAGCGTGAACGAAACGGAAAACACCGTACGAGACCAATGCAGGGTCCGACTCGGTCACAAGAACGTTTTCAACATACACAAACAGCACAAAGGAAAAATCAACCAAAAAAAGGCCAAACAAGCAATTACCAAGCCAATAAATACTGGGGGGTGGGGACAGAGAACAAAGACACACCCACAACTCCACCTATATAAAGGACACAAATCACTACCATGAGCCTTTGCAAATGCCATTCCACTACCAGCACCCAAGAGAAAGCAACCACACACCCACAGCTCATCCCTCACACAAGCCACACACCAGCAGCACACCAACAAATACCTACCTCACATACACCCAGCACAACACACACCCACACACCCTCACCTGCACACCAACACACACATCACCCACCATCACCACCCATCACCATGCCCCCCAAGAAGAATCACAAGTTCCTAGATTGTGAATTGGAAGTCCTGGTAGACGAGATCCTCAGGGTAGAGCCACAGCTGTTTGGCACATTGGTCCAACAGACCCCCATGTCGCAGAAAACCAAGATGTGGGAGAGGATCATCAACAGGGTGAACGCACAATCACCATGTCGGCGCACAAAGACCGACATCCAGAACAGGTGGTATGACGTGCGCAGGAGGGTACGGAAACTGCTGAAGCAAGATTACATCAACAGCCAACACACCGGCAGTGGCCCTCCTGCCAAGCCAATATACCTCAGGCCCTGGGAGGAGAAGGTGCGGGCCATCCTACCGCCAGTGAGCATATATGGACTAGAGGACATCCCAGAGCTTGGTGAGTACACAACAAATGTACACAATATACTGCCACAAAACACACACACATCACTGTCAAGGGGAGAGTCAAACCATGCACTCATAGCAATTACACAGCAACTAGAACAGAATCATCCCAAAATGTGTATGTCAGTCAGATAAACACAACACATGCCATCAAAAAAGTCACATCCAACTGTGCCAACACATGTACAAACACAACCACAACTACAGCTAGGCAGTGGCACAAATAGAACTAACACACACATCCACACATGTAGCCACCACAACAACACCAACACACAGTGAAGACCACTCAAAGGAAGGAATTCTGTGTATGCTGGCCAAGTCAGTGTAGCCAATAGCATCATGGGAGTCGCAGTCACACATATTGCCCCCCACAACTGTCCCATCAACACCACCATGAACCATGCGCACATCACAGGGAGTGGAGAAGGACTCACAAGATGGCTGACACTGGCTACTGCTGTGAGGAGCACAAGGCCCTGCTGGCAACTGTGCACCAACAAACAGCAGGACACCACTGACTGACATCCTGAGAGACAACTTACACTCCCTGCAATGCAAGCACGTTCCATGGTGGGATATCTGGCTGGCTGGGTGGGAAGGGGGACTTGCAGCACTGACCATAGTCACCAGCACCTCCCCTCACACCCCCCAACACAAACTCCACAGTACCCACCTGGTAGAATGCAATGCCCTCCATCCTAACACAAGATCCCACAAAGCACCACCCCCTGGGTTATGTTGTGTGAAGCACAGGGACACTCTTGGGACTCTTAGCCAAACAACTGCCAGGACAACACTCCCAGCCATCCTGTCAGCACAGCCAGCCCACCCCACAGGGAAGCAGAGTCAAAGGAAGGAAGCATGGGCATGCTGGGAAGGGGGGTGGAGGCAATAGCATGATGGGAGTCGTAGTCACAGACATTGCTCAGCCTCACAACTGGCCCATCAACACCACCCTGAACCATGCTCACATCACAGGGAGTGGAGAAGGACTCACAAGATGGCTGACACTGGCTACTGCTGTGGGGAGCACAAGGCCCTGCTGCCAACTGTGCACCAACAAACAGCAGGACACCACTGACTGACATCCTGAGAGACAACTTACACTCCCTGCAATGCAAGCACGTTCCATGGTGGGATATCTGGCTGGCTGGGTGGGAAGGGGGACTTGCAGCACTGACTATAGTCACCAGCACCTCCCCTCACCCCCCCCAACACAAACTCCACAGTACCCACCTGGTAGAATGCAATGCCCTCCATCCTAACACAAGATCCCACAAAGCACCACCACCCTGGGTTATGTTGTGTGAAGCACAGGGACACTCTTGGGACTCTTAGCCAAACAACTGCCAGGACAACACTCCCAGCCATCCTGTCAGCACAGCCAGCCCACCCCACAGGGAAGCAGAGTCAAAAGGAAGGAAGCATGGGCATGCTGGGAAGGGGGTGGAGGCAATAGCATGATGGGAGTCGTAGTCACAGACATTGCTCAGCCTCACAACTGGCCCATCAACACCACCCTGAACCATGCTCACATCACAGGGAGTGGAGAAGGACTCACAAGATGGCTGACACTGGCTACTGCTGTGGGGAGCACAAGGCCCTGCTGCCAACTGTGCACCAACAAACAGCAGGACACCACTGACTGACATCCTGAGAGACAACTTACACTCCCTGCAATGCAAGCACGTTCCATGGTGGGATATCTGGCTGGCTGGGTGGGAAGGGGGACTTGCAGCACTGACTATAGTCACCAGCACCTCCCCTCACCCCCCCCAACACAAACTCCACAGTACCCACCTGGTAGAATGCAATGCCCTCCATCCTAACACAAGATCCCACAAAGCACCACCACCCTGGGTTATGTTGTGTGAAGCACAGGGACACTCTTGGGACTCTTAGCCAAACAACTGCCAGGACAACACTCCCAGCCATCCTGTCAGCACAGCCAGCCCACCCCACAGGGAAGCAGAGTCAAAAGGAAGGAAGCATGGGCATGCTGGGAAGGGGGTGGAGGCAATAGCATGATGGGAGTCGTAGTCACAGACATTGCTCAGCCTCACAACTGGCCCATCAACACCACCCTGAACCATGCTCACATCACAGGGAGTGGAGAAGGACTCACAAGATGGCTGACACTGGCTACTGCTGTGGGGAGCACAAGGCCCTGCTGCCAACTGTGCACCAACAAACAGCAGGACACCACTGACTGACATCCTGAGAGACAACTTACACTCCCTGCAATGCAAGCACGTTCCATGGTGGGATATCTGGCTGGCTGGGTGGGAAGGGGGACTTGCAGCACTGACTATAGTCACCAGCACCTCCCCTCACCCCCCCCCCAACACAAACTCCACAGTACCCACCTGGTAGAATGCAAT